>OY019132.1:10019952-10267452 GCA_955652365.1 Eristalinus aeneus | reverse complement strand
GGTCTATCCATTGCCAGCAAATCCAGCCTGAACTCAATATTGTTTTGATTCATCCACACTAAGAGGATTTCCTCGCTCATTTGGAACAGCGTTACCCCATTCACTGTGCTTGGCCTTTAAATCCGGCTACATTAAAAAAGTTTTCCTGCAAGTCTAAGCAGAGCCTCAAGCTCTGAAATAAAGTTAGGGTTTTGGGCGTCTGCTACGTAAGCAGCGATCACAATGAACTTCTTTCCACTTTGAAGAGAGCTGCGTGCGATGGCCGCTTCTAGTACCCCAGATCTTGTAGGTTCATTGCTAAGTATAACCTTATGACTAATATTATTTTTAATTAAAAGGGCGACTCCGCCACCTCGAGTGGATTGGGGTCGGTCCCTTCTTATAATATGGTAATTTTTGTACCTTAGATTGTGTGTCTGGTTTAGCTTAGTTTCGCTAGCCATCAGCACATCGGGATTGTGGGTTCGCAACAAATTAGATAGCGCTAGTTTTCGCTCGATCCTTATCAGTGAGTTTACATTCACTGCTCGGATCTTAATGGTTCTTACCTCGCGTGAGCCCATAATATCTTGGCGCATTGGTTCACAGGCAGCTGAGAGAAGAGGAAATCTACTCTAGCCGGTTGTGTAAGGAATCTGGCCTGGCCATTGGAGCCGGGGCAACCTTTGGCACTGTCCGTTGTACCGGTTCCCTGCCTGACACCATATGGGCGTATGAGATGGCCGATATAACAGTAGTAGCTACAGCACTGGCCACTGGCCTGGCTGCTACCTTTTTTAACGTTCGTTATTTCCTTTACTCTTCGTGGACCCCCCAAACAGGTTGCGGGGTGCCCATTACCTCCGCAGAGTACGCATTTGAGGAGTGTCTTATCCTTGACTTTATTCGTACCTAGAGGTATTTGGTATTTGTTGTGGCAAAATGTGCAACGTGGGCAGCGGAACTCCATATTGTAGTTCTCCGCGACGTGTTCCAGCCTTCTGCACTTCGCACATTGAAGTACGTGGTCAGATTTGTTTAATTTTTCCCACTATATACTCAGACCGCCTACGAAACGGATTTTTCGTAGGCTGTCAATTTTGGCATTGTGGGATACGTACGCTAAGAAGAAGTGAAGTGCTTTCTTCTTCGTTTTCGCTGCCGCAGTGATGAAGGGCTTAACCCCTACAAACTGGACCTCGTCGCTCTCAACTTGGCGCAGCTTGCCGAGGATGACCTTCGGGTCAGCAGATGGATTTATACCTTTGAGGAGCAGTCTGTGGCCTTTCTCCTTTGGGGGTGTAAGTATATATATATAAGGGTTCTCAGCCCCGCACATTGTTAAGCAATGGACGGTATGGCATACAGGTGACTTATATTTTATGTAGTATACATTTTTGTGTAGGGCCAGTTGACATAATTTTTGTAGTTGTTCTTACCTCCTGTTGCGGCTGCTTCTGTTGTTGTTGTTATTACCTCGGCTTTTGTGGAGTTTGCTGCTTGTGTTATTTTCGCTGCTGCTATTGGTTCTGTAGTTGTTGCTGGCCTGCTATTGGTTCTGTAGTTGTTGCTGGCCTGCTTTCGAAATCGTAGACCGTGTCTGTTTTGGTTGCTGTGTCACTTGTCTTTGTTGCAACATTTGCGCTGGCTTCGATGTTGAAGGACACCCCTCTTAACCTAGCAAATGCTTTTGGCTTAACTTCTGCTGAAGCTGTAGCTTCAGAAGTTTCATCATTGCTTCTTTATCGGTATCTTTTCTTTTCGTGTTCGTGGAGAAGTTTTTTATGGGCGTCGAGTTTTGTCCTCTCCTCATCGAGCTTCTCCAGCTTGTTCTCTTCCTCCTTAATTTCCTCAGCCTCGTCATCGGAATCTGAGGTGGCTAGCACTTGGAACGAGTTGTCGCTCCCTTTGTACGAATATCGGCATTCATTGCCCTTCGATTCACATTGGAGGGCTTCTAATCCCATGACTGCGGCTGCAGTAGTCTTTTTTTGTTGCTGCTGTTGGTTGGCTTTGTGTTCGCCTTTCTAACAATCACTGCTTCTTCATCAATCCTCGCTGCTGTTGTTGACTAAACTTGGTTGCGGTTGTCCCCTCCTTCTCCTCTTCAATGCTTCGATAGTTTAATGGATATGTCTGTATCACTTGGAGATTTGTGAACGACTGAAGGACTTCTTTGTGTAAGCGAAAGAATTAACATCGGGATGTTTGATAATACAATCATTTTTTTTTTTGTTTCTTTATATTTTTGTAAGAGTTAGCTGTTGGTTATTACACCAAAGGACCTTGAAGGTACTATCTGCACTAACTGCTGTACATCCTTACATCGAATGATGCATTTATTGAAAAAACATACGAGCTAATCAATAAATATAAATTTGTCAGTGCGGTAATTCAAAGTGCAATGTTGTTTCTTCAAGATGTACGAAAGTTGCCTTTTATACTTCGGGATTGGGCAACCTTAGTGGTGCAATCAGGCAACTGCCAACTCTATCGTAAGGTTTCACATTTTTGAGGTTATACGTACTCTCAGAACGTTTTGACATACGCGCGCTATTTGTGTTGTTTACAGTAACTTAAAAGATTCATCTCGCCCAAAAAATGGAATTAAATCGACGTTCGACGTGGATTAACTCAACAACAGTACATCGATGAACTTAATTCAATTTTTGGCGATGTAGATCTATCAAGGACCAGTGTTTATCGCATTGATATTGCAAGATAATCGTGAGATTGAGACAACCTCAGGCATTAGTGGGACCAGCATATATTCAATATTGCATGAACATTTGACCGTCCAAAAAATTTGTTCGCGTTGGATCCCACACAATTTGTCAATCACTTAAAAATAGGCTCGTGTCAATTGGTCGAAAGAAATGCTCCAAAAATACGATCGCGGTGCTTCGTAACACGTCTATGACATCGTGACAGGTGATGAAGCGTGGATTTACGGGTATAAGCCCGAAAGTAGACAGCAGTCGACTGTATGGGTGTTTCAATTCTGAGTGGTACAGAACCATTTGTTTGCCAGTTGTCTTCCGAGAAATCAGGAAAATCAACCGCCGAAGACGATTCACTCTTCACCACGACTATGCGAGCTCTCACACATCGACCCAAACAATGCATTTTTGAACACTCAAAACATCGATTTGTTGAGTCATCAGACGTATAGTCTTGACTTGGCACCGAATGACTTATTTTTTTCCGTACGTAAAAAATAAAATGAGATGTCAACGTTTTTCGATACCTGAAGAAGCAGTTGATGCGTTTAGAATGCATATTTTGGAGATACCTCAATCAGAGTGGCAAAAGTGCTTTGACAATTAGTTCAAACGCATGCAAAAGTATAAAGATCTCAATGGGGAATATTTTAAAAAACAATAAAGCTATTTTCAATGATTAATATTCGGTTTTATTCTCTTATCCCGAAATATAAAATACCCTCGTACTCGTCCACTTGGATTTCGGTAGTACAAGCAGCTGTAATAAATTTCGTACGTATTTACAAATTAAATGAATATTTATCAATTATAAATATATGAAATAAAACTAACGTATTTAGTATAAAAATGTGTTAGTTTTATTTCATTTCGTGAAATTTTGTACTGCCCCTTTTCAATACAAGTTTTATAAAGCTCAATAGCTCACGAAATTTGGAATGATTGGGCTCAAAAAACTTCGTTAGTTATCTGTTGCAAATATTTTAGGAACAAAGAAGGATTTTCGTAATTTTGTCTATAAAATAATGAGCTGCCCTTTTCTTGATATGGAATATTTTACCAAATTTTGAGAACATATCAATACAAAACTTATCAAAGCAGGTGAAATTGAGAAATATTAGAATGCCTACGTACTTGTTGAGCTGTCGGATATATTTTTTGATTAAAGCACTCATGCTAGGGAAGTAATATTTTTCTAGTAATTGTTATTTTTCCCTCAGTGAAATTTTTTGTGTTCATTTCAACACGGTAAAATGTTTAAGATATGTGTCCTGCAATAACTATAAAAGTAACTTAGGTATCTTAATGCCGGTGTAAGGCTCCTCAAATATCTCCAAGCCTTTACCAGCTCTTACAATAATTTTAATTTTACGAAAAACGTTGATTGGTGCCTCAACGTGCGGGATGAGATCGAAACTGTCCTGCTCTGCACTATGTATAGTGCCTGCTGAGGAACATTGATCGTTAATGCTCATTGTCGATTTTGTTTCCGTGCGCTCAATGGCGTCTTCCGAAGCGGAAGTGCCTTCAGTCGGAACCTCTGACGGTTCAGCTATAACGGAATCAGTCAGGTGGTTAATTTCTATCCTAAGCCGCGAGAGAGCATCAGCTACCAAGTTTGATTTATCAGGTTTGTATGTCAGCTCAAAGTTGTACTCTTCTATATGATCTTTTTAGTGCTTGAGCTTCGCATTGTCATTTCTGTTATCTAATGCAAATTTTAAAGACAGGTGGTCGGTAAAGATGCGGTCTTTTTAAGAGAACGTGAAATGTAAGCTAATTTCGCAATAGGCACTATTCTGTCACAAGGAGAATCTGGCCATGATCGGCCACATGGCCAGATTCTCCTTGTGACAGAATAGTGCCTATTGCGAAATTAGAGGCTTTTGTCATAAAGTTTAATGGTTTGAAATCAAATCATTGAAGGCACGCAACTCATCTTCGTTTAAGATCATTGGGACTCGTTTCGACTCATTTGTGTAAATTTGGGCATTCTCTGCACACTCGAGGTTTGATAAAGTTTAAGCGACCCTTGCGTAATCTCGTATAAATTTCCTGTAATACGATGTTAGTCCTAGGACACTCTTTACTTTTTCAGATTCTTTGGAGGCAAGATTTTTTTAATACCGACCACTTTCTTTAGATCGGCCGAAAGAAGAACTCGAACTCGAATTCAGTTTGAGATTCGCTTCGCGCAATCTTTATAAGACTGTCTCTATGTTCCTGATATCATCTGCATTCTCACCGAAAACTATCATAAATGTACACATTGCATTTTTTTCCCTATGTATTCCGTGAGGACATCACCGATCATTCTCTGAAAAATTGATCAAACATGTTTTAGACAGAACGGTAGCCTAAGGAACTTGTACTTTCCGTTCACGGTCGAGATGGCACTTTTCGGAACATTATAATATAATAAGTTGTAATAATTATTAGGGCTTTTGGAAGGACGATTGATATCCTCGTCGACTAGTTTCGCTATTTCTTTCTCTACTTCACTTCTCATACACTCTAGATACGGGTAACTCTTTGTATATACTGGTTTGTCCGATTTTTTTTTATCTCAGCCCTTTTAGTAATGGTGATGCCTCACGATTATTAATTGGTCCGAAAAATGAATTGTCTCTTCTACCAAATTCTTCAACCGTGACTTAACGTTTTCCAAAAAACCGTTATCTTTTAGAGTGATTTTAATTCAAATTTTAGAGTAAGGATATGGGCTTTTATTTAATCACGAAACGACGTCAAACCTGGCAACAAGTAAAATATTAAGAATCACTTCCAACCTTTTTAAAGAATCTGCCTCTCACGCTTTTATTTATTTTTATATTACCGGCAGCAGAATGGACACTGAACGACTTGGGAATTTCAGTGCAACCCCAGGAAATTAATGAAAGAAGAAACTTTAGTATGTTCATGTCCTTCGTCCCATATTCTATACCGGTATGAAAATAAAACAATTATTGTTAATGGGAAAGTAAAATCATTTTATTCAAAGTATTGGTCATTGTTTTCTACACATTTTGACCACCTTTCTGTCAATTGGTGAATACCACGCCAATAAAATTGTTCGTCATTTAAAGCAAACCAATCAGACACCCAATTTTCGGAATCAAATGGTACTCGGAAGAAGCCAAGTCTGGTAAATACGGCGGGTGGGGTAGCTGCTCCCAGCCAAGTGTTTTGATTGTATCCTGAACTTTTCTTCAAATGAAAACAAAAAAGTAATGCTTTCCGCAAATCATCACTTTCTGGTACAAAATTCGACATTTTCACCACGATGAAAAAATATGTTGTTTGTTTAATGACTTGATGTATACTAAATATTTTTCACAGATGCCATAACAAACGATCATAAAAAACTAAAGGCTCGTTCACAACAAATGTTCCCTATCGAGACATTTGTATCTTGACGCTCACTTCATGCGGGTATATGGAACACTGGGCTGTCACCCGTTATGAGATTTACTTTATTTTCTACGTTCTCTGCTGCAACCTCGCCGAACTGTTGGTTCTTCAGCACATGTTTGTACGTTATACATACGTTGCTGCTTATTCGGGTAATAGTCGGTTCTAGCGCCCCTCTTAAAAGGGTTCGATCCGCCAGGACGATTCATGTATCATTCATGCGATCCACTTTCGTTTTTTCATTTGGTTTGGGTGTGCTTGGTCTAGCAGAAGCGTTACTTTCATGGTTTGCCGGAGCACAGTATGTCTCGCGAATCTCTTTGGTGGTAAGGGAGGTTTGGACCTGAAGGACTCATTCATCGGTGACGTGACGGTGTTCGAAACATTTGGAACATTCTGGAGCTGATGTTTCAGCGTCCTGATGTCTCGTTTGTCTGCGTAGTGAGGTGATAGACATTGTTTAATCGCAAGCGAACCATCATCGAAAATATTATAGGATATCAGTGCGATATCCGATATCAAATCAACAAAGCTTATTAATGTGAAGAATATTCTTTTGAAGATTTTTTTCCATCAAATTTAAATGGACCAACTTTAAGTAGCCATGAATTTAAGGAATTTAAGGAATTCATCGAGTAGCTTATCATTTGTCATCACAAAACTCCGTACTGGTATCACTTGTGTCATCTCAGTTGGATAACTATATTTGTCTTGTTCAATTGAACATGTTTCTGATGGACTGCAGGTCAACACCACAAGCAACAACAGAATATCACGGTTCGAGTTCAATAGGAAGATTAATAAAACGAAGGCGCACAAAGCAATCGAAGATAAAAAGGGAGGCACACAAAGCAATTCTCTTTTATAATCGAAAATTAAATCCCTAGCAACCAAAAGAAAATGAAAAAGCTAACTTCACTTTTCAATCTTGAGTCGATGAAAAACGTCAGAATCATTTAGTCTCAAATTTGGACCAGCAAAAGAGACAAAACAATTGTAAGAAATTCTTCACTCTTTAAACATTTCATGGGAAGTGAACAAACCTATAAATAAACAAACAAAAAAAAACATATGCATCACAAATTATTTAAATGTATAAAAACAAGAATAAAAATGAACATCAACAACAAATGCGAACTAATTCTGAAATAACAGCTAACATATGGTCTGTTCTAATTCATTTATGCACAGAAATTGGTAGTTGAGTATTGGGGGTAAAAATCTCTCTTGGAGATCCTAACTTTGCCGAAATTTGTAAAACGACTTTTCGTAGAAATTCACAGAATTAACGAAAATGGTAAGCTATCAGATATATAAAATATCCGATGTATTTTATTTTCGATTTGACAGTCATCTGCTGCCCACAAATATTTCTTCACCAGAATTTCATAGAAAGGGATATATTATTATATTATACTCATGAGCTCTCTCTTCTACGAAAAGTCAGGAAATGGAACTCCTTCTCACAGTCTATCGCGAATTTCTGTGCATTTCAGAGCAATTGGAACATACCTATTGGCAATCATATATCAGTCAACAGAGATAGAACTGAAGGGGAAACTTTTACCACACCACCAAACGAAAACCAACGTTTTAATTATTACATTAAGTAGTGGACGAATGGAATGTCTAAACAATTTCGCCTTTTACCATTAGTGTTTTTATACGTATATACAAAGAAAGCAAAACCTTTCATTTTAACAAATTAATAGAACACTACACTGCACTATTTTTTTGTCGTTTTTTTTTCGATTTCAGTGACAAGGGTTTGAAATCAACCGGTAACTGTTGATATATTCGAGTATACAACTGCTTCTGTATATACAATATAAAAAAATCTGTTCATGCACAAATCGTCCACCGAATCTTACCGACTGCGAAAAATTCAAATATGGATTGAAGGGTTTAGAAAAAAGGAAACAAATTTAATGTAATTTAATGATGAGCCATTACAATTAAGTTCCGATTTAACCTATGATATGCCAAGGTGACTGCATGAACTTGAATTGAGACAGAATTTGTCCAGAGGGAGCAATTTGGGAGCCTCCCTAACACTGAATTTACGGTTGATGCGATCACCTATGCAATTACGATACAATATTGAATATAAGAAATAATGACACTACAGCATAGATTGATTGTCATCGGCGGGTTCCCTTTTTCTAGGTGAGTGGTGATGGGTTAAAGACGATGTATTTTGACATCGGATAGATGCTTGTTGCTTTGTGCTGTTATTGATGTTGCTGCTGTTTCTGCTACACCTGTTGCTGCAGCCCCTAGTTTCCGCTAGGAACCTTGCAACTGGTGTGCTGCTTTCGATGGGGAAAGCATCGGTCCTGGCTATTGTTGTTCCTTTTAATGCTTCTGCTTCATTTTCCGTTTTTTGTTTTTTTGTTTTGTTTGTTACAGCTCTAAAAGCTCCTTCTGTCCCTTCTACTCGGCTGGTTTTCCAGCTGCTCCTCTGTCGTTGATAAGTGACAGAGGAACGTAATATAGGCGTCGAGCATTATCCTTTCTGAAGTCTCTGCTCCCCCTCTCTAATTTTGTCGTGGCTTCCTCTATAGTAAAATCGGCATCAATGTCAATTGTGTTTTCATCTATAATAGATTTCTATTTTTGCTGCGGTTATTTTTGGTGGAGTTGTTTTGGTCACAACCGATCCGCCTCTGTTCATCCCAAGCTTCGTGAGACTAGGCTGCGTCCCATTCTTTGTGTCGGTTTAAAAGTTACTCTATTTGCTGAACAATTCTTATTTTTTAAATCGGACGGATGGCTAAAAACCTCACTGTCAACAGAATCGCTCGATTTACTTTTGATACAGTATCGTATCGTACTCAAAGAGGGATCTTGTGAAAGCTATGGAACCATTTTATGGGAAACAACTTTGCACAGCAACGGCTAGATAGATAGATGGATAGATAGGTAAATATCTTTATTTCGCACATAAAATTCTTTCTTTAACAGTATAAGTACTCCAAAAGTCGAAAATAGAGATATGAAACGTGAGTACCTCGCTATACTGTATTAAAGAACAGTGTTATGTTAAAGAAGAAAAGGTAAATGGACAAAGTAATGCATAGTGCAAATAAATAAATGCTAAATAAATGAGTAAAAAAATGTTTATTTTGTTTTATTTATTGAGGCAAAGGGTTACTATAGTTTGTGTATATCTTACATTTTTAGCGATGCGATCATGTTACTTTACTAATAAAATATTTATATGATTCTTCAATTATAGAAGGTTGCCAAATAGCTCCCTTCCGCCTTTTTGTCTTTAGAATTTCCCAGCTATGTACAAAGCGCTACAGAGCTCGTAGCTGGCAATACTATACTATATATATATATAATCATTTGAAAGGTCTTGACATAGCCTACAACCTACCTATGAATGATTAGTTTGGATATTGCGTGCAACAGTTATAGACGTGTAAACATGGAGTTCACTAACGCCGAAATTCGCGCTATTTCAAAGTTTTCCTTCGTTAGAGGCAAATCCGCTGGAGAAAAGTTCCGTGAGAATAATGGTGTTTTGGGGGATGGTACTCTATCACTTCGAACCTCGGAGGAATGGTTATGACGATTCAGAGCCGGTGAAAACGACACCATGGATAAGCCAGCTAGCGGAAGACCTGTGAGGACTAATAGCGATCGAATCATGGAAATCATCGAGTTAGACCGGCATGTAGCATCTCGTGACATCACCCAGGAGGTTGGAAGTTAGACACAAAACCATGTGTTTGGTAGGATAGGAAGGGAATCATCCACCACTGCGAACAACTGGACAGCTTGAAGCAGGCGATCGACCAGAAGTGTCCAGAATTGGCCAACAGGAAGGGTGTAGTGTTCCACCAGGACAACGACAGACCACACACTTCTTTGATGACTCGTCAGAAGCTACGGGAGCTCAGATGGGAGATTTTATCGCATCCACCATACAACCCGGCAATAGCGCCAAGTAATTACCACCTGTTCCTGTCCATGGTGAACGCCCTTGGTGGTGTGAAGTTGAACTCAAAAGAGGCTTCTGAAAAGTGGCTGTCCGACTTCTTCGCAAATAAGGAGAGGGCTTTTGAAGTTGCCCTCTAGATGGAAACAGATTATTGAACAAAACGGCGCATATTTGAACTAAATCGGATAATTGTAACACTTTTTATGAAGCATTGAATGAAGAGCAAAAAAGCGGAAGGGTGATATTTGGCATGGCAAATAGTGTGAAGATAAAGAATTGGAAGCATTGCTGTATGAAGATTGTTGCCAAACACAAGAAGAGCTCACTCCTCTGCCACGTCAGCCTATTATTACAAAATGGGAAACTTGGTTAAAGGCTTTTGAGTATTGTGCACAAAATTATGAGGCGTTTGAAAGCATTGACAATGGGTTCGATGACTTTAATGCAGTTGGAATAAAAAATGCACAAGAAGTCATGAGCGAGCCATTTTTCAGTTTTCTGTGTGACACCATCACAAAGCTAGAAGGCAGGACCACTAATAAAAATGAAATTGATTTAATTGAAGATGTTGTTGCAAAGACAGTTTATAAAAGTACGTTTTAGCAAAAATTAAGAATTTTCAATAACGCAATATGTAAGTAAGACCTTCACATTGGACGGCAATGACGGATATTTCCTTAAAGAGAACCTTACCGTCGATGAGATTTGTTCATTTAAAAATGCTCCATCAACTTCAGTTGACGTCGAGCAATCCTTTTTGACATTTCGTACAAAGCCTTCTTAAGGCTGTGTGGTCTATACTAATAAAACTTTTCAAAATCTGAAGAATTGAGGAATTAATTGATTTATCTCTTTCTGAATTCTTCTTCTTCTTCTTGTGGCGCTACAGTCCGGGGTGGACCTGGGCCTCAACAAACATGCCTCTCCAGCCAGCACCATCTTTCGCTAGCTGTCTCCAGTTGCGCACTCCAAGTTGGTTGAGATCCTTCTCCACGTGTGTGCCCCACTTAAGTCTAGGTCGTCCTCTGTTGCGTTGTCCCAATGGCACGGATTCAAAGACTTTTCGGGCCGGAGCAGTGGTGTCCATACGCTCTACATGGCCTAGCCATCTTAAGCGTTGTATCCGTAGGCGCATAACTAGGCGCATGTCGCTGTACAGCCCATACAGTTCGTGGTTGAATCTTCTCCTCCAGATGCCATCAACGCAAACAAGATCAAAAATCGTACGCAAAACTTTTCTCTCGAAGAGACTAAGGGCTTCCTCATCCGCCTTTGCTAACGTCCAAGATTCTGCGCCATATACTAGGACGGGGATGATCAAGCTGTTATATAAAGCGAGCTTAGTCCTTCGAGAGAGGGCTTTATTACTCCATTGCCTCTTTAGGCCAAAGAAACAGAGATTGGCAAGAGTGATTCTGCGTTTGATTTTGGTACTGGTGTGTTTACCGCCGAGCCGAGGTTGACGAAGTCCTTGACTACCTCGAAGTTTCTGCTGCCTACTGTTACGCTCTGTCCGAGATGTCAATATTTTGTGTCCTTTCTTGATAACAGCATGTACTTAGGTTTGCCCTCATTTATCGCCAGACTCATTTTAGCCGCTTCCGCTTCAATGCCAGTAAACGCCTCATTGACGTCTCGCTGTGTTCGTCCAATTACGTCAATGTCATCAGCGTAAGCTAGCAATTGAGCAGACTTTTGGAAGATGGTGCCTCTGGTGTTGACTTGTGAGTAAAGCACGATCTTCTCAAGGATGATATTAAGGAAGTCACATGACTCATCGTATATGATTGCCTTGTCTTAAACCATTTTCGACATTGAAGGTCTCGGTGAGCTCGTTAGCGACCTTGACGGAGCAGCGAGAGTTCTCCATCGTTATCCTAAACAATTCGACGAATTTGGTAAGAATGGCAAAACTAGACAGGGCACTGTATATCTCGTCTCTATACACACTGTCATATGCGGCGAATAGGTGGTGAGTGTCAATTTGCATTTCTTGGGTCTTTTCCAGGATCTGCCGTAAAGTGAAGATCTGGTCCATAGTGGACTTCCCTGGCCTGAAATCACACTAATAGGGACCTTTCAGGACCTAATAGAAACCTTTGAACAAACGGTTTCAGACGCTCATACAATACGGCAGAGAGAATCTTGTATGCGATGTTCAGAACACTAATCCCTCGGTAATTGGTGCAATCAAGGAGGTCTCCTTTCTTGTGAACCGGGCAAACGACGCTGAGATTCCATTCATCGGGCATGCAACCATATCTAACAGTACAGCTGGTGCATGCGCCCAACAGGGTCATCTCCAGCTGCTTTAAATGGTTCTGAGGACAGTCCGTCCACTCCAGCAGCTTTGTTCGGCTTCAGCTTCGATAATGCTATCTTCACTTCGTCTATGTCGAGATGACGGAATTCTCGTCTTTCATCGTCCAAATCGGATAAAACATTCTGCCTTACAACGGAATTCGGCCCTTTATTGCCGTTAAGGAGTTTGAAGAAATAATCCTTCCAGATTCATAGCACAGAATGCAACTCTACCTCAAGTTGTCCATTTTGAATAGATGTCTTACTTTTCGGTAAGATTTTCGGACCTCATTCCTGCCTTAGCACCCTTCCATTTCCTCTGAAAAGCCAGTCTTCTTCCATTCTTCTCTGCTCGTAGAGGTCACAAACAGCTCTCGGTGTTTGATGCAGCGTTGCCTTCTAGGGGTCTTGCTTGCCTGCGCTTGTAGTTTGTCATCGTTTTTTTACCGGTTCCATCCCTTCGAACATCCTGGGTGACGGTAATGTCTGCTTTGTAACAGTCAAGGGGCTTCGCAAGTTCTACGGCTGCACGTGGTCTGTTAAGTGACCTCACCTTCCAGGTGCTAAACCGAAACCGCCCTACTAACCCGTATATAATGTTCGCTCTACATCGCCTCGTCATCTTAAGCGTTGTATCTGAAGACGCTTAAACAGGCGCATGTCGCTGTACACCCATAGAGTTCGTCATTAAATCTTCTCCTCCAGATGCCGTTAATGCCAATAGTATAAAAACTTGGACGCAAAACTTTTCTCTCTAAAAGACTAAGGACTTCCTTCCGCGTTTAAAGTAGGACTGGGCTGATTAAGCTGTTATATAAAGCGAGCTTAATCCTTCGAGAGAGAGCTTTATTACTTGCCTCTTGAGCCCAAAGAAACAGCGATTTTCAAGTGTGATTCTGCGTTTGATTTTGGTACTGGCGTGTTGTCCCTATTTACCATGGAGCCGAGGTAGACAAAGAATGTCATCAGCTTAAGCTAGCTAGAACCGACTTGTTGACGATCGTACCTCTGGTGTTGACTTGTGAGTTACGCACGATCTTTTAGAGGACGATATTAAAGAAGTCAAAAGTCAGTGTGTCGCGTTGTTAAAAAACTTTGTTGATATTGAAGGTCTCGGTGAGTTCGTTATCGACCTTGACGGATCAGCGAGAATTCTCCATCGTCATCCTTCACAATCTGAAGAGTTTGGTAGGACATGGTACTTTATAGCTTGTCTCTATGCACACTATCATATGAGACGTTAAAATCGACGAATAGGCGGTGAACTCATCGGGCAAGCATTCTTAAGACCGTATCTTACAGATGGCTATGCACCAGGCATAGCGGGTTTGTTCGAGTTCAGCTTCGATATTGCTATCTTCACCTCGTTTAAGTCGAGGGGACGGAATTCTTGTCCAGAATCGTTCAAATTGAGTAGAACATTCTGCTAAACAGACGTCTTTGCTGTTAAAGAGTCTACAGAAATGATCCTACCAGATTCTCAACAAAGCCTGCTACTCTACAACAAGTTATCCATTTTGATCCCGGCAAGCTTCGATTGGAACCTTGTATCGTCCGAATAGCAGCTTTACTCATTCCTGCCATAACACCTTTCCATTTTCTCGAGCGCGAGCTTCTCATGCTCCTTGTTTTTCTGAGAAGCCAATGCTTTTCCTTTCTTCTCTGTTCGTAGAGCTCACGAATAGTCCTCGTTGTTCAATGCAGCGTTGCCTTGTAAGCGTCTTGTTTAGCGGCATGCGATTGCCTGCACTCGTCTTTAAGCCATGGGTTTCTTCTGGGTGGTGACGTGAAACTATTCATCACATCAGTGGCAGTCTATTTGATGGCTTCTTGACAACGTTCCAGTCTTCTTCTATGGTCAGTGTAGCGTCAAACTCTAAGCAAGTTTCAAGAAACTGGCGAGCGTAGCTTTCCTACGTCAAACTGTATTGAAAGGTTCGGACATCGAGAACATTAGAGGATTGTCTGACGTCGATTGCAGCGCTGGATTGCCAGATTCCTTTGTGAATGTTCAGGTGTGGAAACCGCGTGCTAGTCCAGAGACGTTCCACCCGATTCTAAGTCCAACAGCCTGAGTCTGTTTCCGAATGTGTTGTCGTGCAGTGATGACTCCAGCAATCGTGTTTTCCTTTCCCAGTTGAGTGTTAAAGTCTCCTGTCCTTTCGTAGTTAGGATCGTATGTTCTTTCTAGGAGATCATAAAAGTCATCGTTTATGTCATCATCCTTCTCCTTTGTCGGGGCGTGAGCGCAAATTAATCTGATGTTCCCGAATTCATCCCTGATACAAAGCACGTCAAGTATCAATTCGGAATTAGGCGTTTACTGACGGGGTTATAGCTCAAGACCTTTCGCCTTCGACTACCTCAAACAACAAATCGCATGGGCCGTCAACAGTTGACCCGTTATTATCCGAGACATGTCCGTAATTCGAACTATATATTTTTTCGTGGTGAGGAAGTTAACCTCACGTACAACCCAAAGACTGGTAGGCCAGGCTCATTATTTAGCTCTCGGGCAGAGAGGTTCGCTGCATATATTGGTGCACCACACAACGGGTGTTGTTATGGCTATCCAGGGAGCGCCGCGAGGAGGCTGTATGTCAACTTGACCTGTGCATTTACGAGGATACTGTTGGCAGCTCGCCCTCTTGAGGGCAGTCAAGAACGTTACCTCGCGTGGAGAGGACCATGCCATATACCCATCATATCGAATAAGGATAAACAAGCGGAGAAAATATTTTATCAAACACATTCCCACCTAACCAATGGCAGATAAGGCGTATAATTGACGTTAAATGAAAGTGCCGATTTCAAGGTAAGTTCCAACATAGCTTTCGAACAGTTTCATTCAATAAAATGTAAGATGACAACTGATGCGCTGCTGAGACAACTGTATGTTGTGTTTATGAGGGAAGATTCGTAGAAGAATTAATCCCTCTGCGGTCAGAACTTGTTAACCTTCTACAAGAAGGTGATAAAGGTCATCCAAAATTGTTTTGTAGGGGCTGGAAGAATTGTCTATAGATGAACTCAAAAATAAATTAGTGTCCTCGGTCCGAAATGTCAAAAAATAAAATTTATTAATAAGAACTATGTGCATTTCACAAATGTTTTTTATATTGTATTTCTCGAAGGTGGGTCAATACGAATCACTGAACTGAAAAAGAACTTTTAATCCATCTTCAAAACACAAGTAAAAGAGACAAAATAACAAAGTTATGCAGTGCAATAACTGTGCAATGTATGGAAATCGGGAAAAGAACTGTCACATGAAGACACACTGTACTACCTGTTCTGAGTGTCACGAAAAAAATGTATCCAACTCCAAAAGCAGAAAATGTGATAATTGCAATGGAACCCACAAATCTACAAATCTATCTATCTCATCTGCACAAGGCGTAAAAACTTAGTTAAGTTAAGGCGATGGACTTTCTCTCGGTCCCATGGGGAAAAGCTCCCATTGCTTTGGGAAAAGTTCCCAACAATAACAATTAAATTATGAAAAGTGTCGAAGAGTTTTTTCCTTGGAAGAAATCAACGCACTCACTGCAGATATGATTATCTTTCTTAGCAAATGTATCGGAGAGACGGAACAATTCAACACAATTACTCAATTGGCAATTAAATATTTGTATAATTCTAAGTAATGAATCGTAATCATGTTAACATAGTTTGTTGGAATGCTAGAAGCATTCGATGAAAAAAAATAGAATTTTATTCATTTCTTGATAATTATAATATGGATGCAGCACTTTTGACAAAAACATGATTGAAATTAACCCATCGTCTTTCAAATTCCGAATATAAATGGCAGAGATAAGGGAGCCAAGGAGATACTCAACTCCCTCGTCTTCCGCCCTTTGAGGTGAACTGACAGCGTTTTTTATAAACCCCTGTCTGTGAATACGTGTGAGCTGTCTTGATTAGCTGATTGCAATCAGCTGAACAGTTATAGAGGTGAAATGTCTTGACAGGAAGTAAAATCGTAAGGGTGCGTAAGTATTAAGGGTGAGAGAGTATAAATCAGGTAATGGATATAATTTTCTTAAAACGCGAAAGGATAATAAAGTATGTTTCCAAATAAACCTGAAACATCACCAATACAGTTTTATTTTCGGTGATCAGTCAAGTAAGAAGACGTTGTGCAACTCCCCTTACATAATAACATTTGTCGAATGAGTCCAAAAACTTTTGCTCAAGTTTTCGGATGTATTCCACAAAATCTCTTGGCGCCGCAATAAGATTGCATCCATCGAATTGCTTAAAAGTTGTAAAACTTAAGCCAGGCGAAGCATCTGCTGTCCCTAATGTGGGTAAAGGCATACTACACGTATGGCTTTCGTGACACTTTCTGTAGAGCCACCCACAGACATAAATGAAACTATTCCCTTTCGAGAATTCATTTGCATTTATATCTGTTTTAAGATACAACGCGGAAGTGCACTTTGGCCTGTCGCATATTTTGCCTTGCACCCAAGATGTTTCTATTACATTAGGGGTTGGTTGCTAATGGACGGCAACCTTTATGCTTCAACATTTTCACAATTTTCAAATATTGAAGGCCCCAAAGTTTTTGGAAAATTGATTTGAACTGTTGAGCAGTCACGCGTGTGTTTTTACCTCCCGCACTTCTGGCTTCACCGAAAAATTGCTCTAAACATTCTTTTTTTTTTATCACAATTCACTACAATTACTATTATTTAAATAGAACAAGCACGCACTTTGTAATAATTTAGTCCTTATCAAATATGCAAATATATTAAGCACTTGAAATCGCTTTTAAGGAATTAAAAGAACAATTACTAGTAATTATCAGTGAGTAATTAACTCTGACTATAATTGCTTTTTTATAACCGTACCCATTCACTTTTACTAAACATTTTGTTCTCGTACGCAGAATCGCATAGCGCATAAGCAAATGTGTGCAAAATTTTGCAAAATTAACGAGTACGCAAACACCCCAGCGATTCCACCACGAAAAACTGGGTAATAAAGGTGTTCAATAACTATGCTCGATGTGTTCATAATATTTTTCATTTATACCATTGATGAAAACACAAATTTTTGTACAAAATTTCAATATATATTCAATATATATCAATGTGTAACATCTGTTTTTTAAAGAGAATCAATTTTAACACATAAAAGAGGTTAGTGCGGAATTTAGAACGAAATCACTTTCTGTGATATTAGCGTGATTTTCATTTTCAATTCATAGTAACACTACGAATTGGTTTTCTTTTTCAAATAATTTCGGTATTTCATAATATTCTTGCAAAAACATTGTTTTACAAGCATGGGCGTAAGCATTCATTGCGAAATATTTTTTTAAGCCTCATGTTGTGTTTCTGAACATCTTCGGCCTAATCGCCTAATCTGCCGCCATGTTTGAAAAACTAGACCATTACGGAGCCGAATCCACGGATTTGCCGCCATTACTGTGGTGGATCCACCGATTTGCCGCCATTACTGTGGTGGATCCACCGATTTGCCGCCATTATCCACGGATTTGGTCTAAGATCCAGGGATTTTGTAGAAGTGTTGGCGATTCTCAAGGGATTTCTCACACAGCTACAAAATCCCTGGATTGGACAGGCATATGGCCAGGGGCAAAAACTGGTCTAAGATGAGCATCTCCTTGATTCCCTTATCTCTGATAAATGGAACCGTCTAGATGGAGTGGTGAAGTGATTAGGTAGATAGTGTTGGTGGGGTTGCCATTGTTGTACAACGGTCCATTAAACACAAAGTAGTTCCAACATTATGTACAAAATTAATTGAAACCATTGGTATCGAAATTCCTCTCGCAAATGGTTTGCCACTTAAACTGTTCAGCAGTTATTTCCCTGGCGGAAGATGCACACAAAAATAAACGTATTGACCCAGTGAGATATGTAAAAGCGAGTAACCTACTTTTAATAGGTAGTGATTTAATCTGTAGGCATAGGCGATGGGGTTGCATTAGAGCAAACGCTTTAGGAAATTTACTTATGGACCTTGACTTAAGTCACATATTTTAGATTCTTTATTCTCCTAGTGCTTCATACATTCCATTAAATATTATTTGGAAGCCATCCACCTTCAAACAAACATTCCTCACAATTTCACCCTTAAACGAATTAAGTTTTCATTCCGACGTGTCTTGGTCTAACACATTCGTTACCCAACTCTAGTGCGTAGAATAACCAATAAAATTAAGTGAAACAGTAGTCGAGTGATAGAGGTGTTTGCTTGTGAATTCAGCATTTCGGGTTCAAATCCCTCGGAAAAAAGGTTCTTTTTTCTAAAATACACATAGTGTGAGATAAAGAACAAAGAAAAGCGACCCGCGGTCAAGGAATCGAATGATTTCAGAATGCTGTTGCCTTACAGATCAGCCGATCTTAGTGACGGCAACAGCGTGCTGTCAGAGAGACCAGCCAGCCAACTTAATGACACACATATAAAAGTATGACTAATAAATAAGTGAATGATAAGCTATTTACTAGTTTAATAATAAGAATTATGTATCACTTAGAGCATTAATAAGAGGATTATCTGCAAAACTACAGCGTCCATGGAAACTTCAATTTCTATATTCTATCAAAGATCATTCGCTTTTTTGTGTACGCCTTACGTAGTGTGATGCCATAGCAAATTTAACATCAATTTGAATTTGATTTAAGTTTGTTTTGAGATATTTTCAACCTTTTTAAATAAAATATAACTTAATAAATTATAATAAAATATAATCATAAAATATAATCGCTTGGGAAATCACATTATGAATGATGATTTTGTTTTCAAAAGATAGTAAAGACTTTCTATTAATAAGTGGATATAACATATTGGTTGCAACTCCAAACTTGTAAGTGCAGTGCAGTGAAGTGAATAGGCAGAACACACGCGGTCACCTCCCTCCCACTCACCATCCTTCCGAAGCCACTGCTAGGCCTTCTCGGTCACAACTCTCGTTTCTTTTCAAGATGGTCTGGGGCGAGGACTGAGTTTGCTTCGCATCTGACGTTGGGGATTATAAAGTGAGCATTTTTGTCAGTGGCGCAATTCAAATCAATGTAAGGGCACAACGCCTACATTGATTTGTGTTTTGTACGCAGAAATTTTCACTTCGAAATTCTGCTCTACCAACAGCATAGTCGACAAAGACCAATTAAGTGTTGTAAGTGTAGTGCAGTGAAGTGATTAGGTAGAAGACACGCGGTCCTTTCGCTCCCGCTTCCCATCTTTCACAAGCCACTGCTAGGCCTTCTCGGTCACAACTCCCGTTTCTTTCCAGACGGGCTGGGGTGATGATTGAGTTTGCTTTGCATCTGACGTAGCGGAATATACCATAAAGTGTGCATTTTTATTAGTGGCACGATTCAATTCAATGTTTAGGCATAACGGATACATTCATTTGTGTTGTATACGCAGAAATTTTCAATTCTAAATACTACTGTATCAACTGCATAGTCGTAGTTGGTTACTGAATAGACAATTCCGGAGCAACGTTCATTGGCTTAGAGAACAACTCTCTTTGCAGTATACGTTCACCGCTCCCGCTTTAAATCAGCCCTCTAGGCGCTAAGTGAAACACAGGAAGGTGCAAATACCGTCTTGTTGGATTTGATCCTGCCTTAGTACAGCTTAGTGCCTTTGTTTTTCTTACACTGCGGTCTCACTATTTATATGCGTTGTGATGTTGCTTACCAACTCCAATCACAATACGGCCACTGTTCCAATCCGAAAGGTAATTTCCCGTGGTTAAAACTCCTCGTTCGTAAGCATTTAATCCACTACTGTCCAAACCTGGACAGCAATTCAACATACAATGAGTTTGATACACCGTCCGACTACATTACAAGAATTGTATCTCTGTATCCTCGCTTTGAAATAGTTATTCCTGGCTTCAACATTCAGGCCAGACAACATTTTGGACCTATTTCTCACATCTTATCCTGAGAAGTATTCAGTTGACAAACTGCCCGTCAGACCACGGTGGCGCATCAGCCAATTTCCCGTATTCGCCCAAATCAATTAGAGAGCAAATCCTTAAAAGAAGAGTATGGCTCTATGAGGAAGCAAACTGGAGCCTAAACAACTTCTTTAAGGATTTTAACTGATCCTTCATTCGTCATAGAGTGAAGAATATCAAACCTAAGACAAACGCGTGGTTTGACTCGAGCTGCAAAGGGGCTATCACCTTGAAAGAAATACGCTTCCTTCGAAGGATTGGATTCTAAAAACGTAAAGACGTAAAGAATTCCGCCTAGTTTTTAATTCCAACGTCCATTTGTAATGACATTTCAGCTGTCAGTTCTTTGGACAAAGCAAATCTACTAGCTACACATTTTGCAGCCAGCTCACCGCTACAAGATTGTGGTCTATACTTAAGATCGTAAAAATCTATATTCGCGCTCGTACTGTCTCTTCTCGAGTAAGTGAGCCCGCATTTGTTTAGCCCGCCAATAAAAGGCACGAACTGTAATTACCCACCTCCTACCGACCCATAGCACTTAAGTCCCTACTTTCCAAGGTCATGGAAACACTGATAAATCGTCAGCTTATGAAATTTTAGGAAACCCAGAAGCTTCTTAATGGCCGACAAAACGGCTTCCCCAGCAACAATTCCACTGGTGATTTGATGGCATATCTCACCGAAAAAAGGAACCAATCTTTGCACAATGTAGGAGAAAGCTTATGATCTTAAAACCCAGAGGCGTCTAAATAATCGGCAAAACCGCTTTCCAGAAACAGGTGCACTGATGATTTGATGGCATTTTGTTTAAGTAGGTTTTATTTCGTTCATTAGTTTATAAAGCAGTTCGTCCGCGCAATTTCCAATTCAGAGATAGAATATATTGGTTCATGTCATATGATGGGGGACATTGGCCTGTCCAGGCGAGGTAACATAGTTGATTGCGTTCAACAAGGCGAGCTGCCAACTCATTAGTGCGCAGGCCAAGTTGACATACACCTCCTCGCGGCGCTCTCTGGATGGCCATCACAGCACCCGTTGTATGGTGAACCAATGTATGCAGTGAACTCCTATGCCCGAGGGCTTAAATAATTGGCCTGGACTACCAGTCTGTGGGTTGTGCGTGAGGGTAAGTTCATCACCACGTTAAACAACATCAGGTCAGAGACGACAACATGTCTCGGGAAACGGACGGATTAACTGTTGACGACCCCATCACGACACCACGATCATTCTAGAAGACTTCAACGCTCAGCTGGGAAGGAAGCACATCTTTCTGGAGTCTTAGGAAAACACAGCCTGCACGACTACACATCCAGAAACTTCCCCAGTATTCTAGACGTCCGACCTTCCGAGGTGCAAACATCGACTCGGATCATCACCTAGTTGTAGCCAAGGTGAGAACCTGGATATCAAGAGATCAGCGGAGTCGCTACAGGCCAATACAATTTGACGTTGGAAAGCTATAATTGCAACTGATCGCTGGGAACTTTGCCGACCGAGTCTCTCTGAAACTCGCTCGGAGTTCGATGCTTCCTACAGTAAACATAGAAGAAGACTGGAAATATTGTCAAGAACCCATCAAAGTACTGCCACGCGAAATCCAGCACTTTCGCGTCACCACCCAGAAGGAAAATTAATCAGTAACCAGCTCCGACTATGCAGTCGGTAAAGTCGAAGGTAGGTGTTATGCCGATACGTTAATTTGAATTGCCTCCTTAACAAAAATTTACATTTCATAATCCACTCTGTAAGATGCTTACCAAACTTTGCCATCGCCTTAGCCCGTCTGAAAACAAACGGGAGCGAAAGATTTCCTTTTAAGGTTTTATTTTCAATCGTGGTGCATACAACGGCGGGACGTGTGCATGAGTCGGAGGATGGCACGGTACCTTAAACCAACATGTGGATCAAGTTAAAGACCGACCAGAAGCGGGTTCCACAGTCTTGTGAAATCCAAAACCGGATATACATAACTGACTGTGTCACATAACTGACATGTTTTCAGTTTTCAGTTAATTTTTTTATGCATTTTTTCTTTTTTTTTTTTTTTCTTACATGCTAGGCAAAAAATAGTTATTAAACCAGCTGATTAATCTGATCTTTTGATCCTAATTCTAACTAAGGGGCTCCTTACAAATGCTCTTAGCTAATCTTTGAATATTATGCAGAGGAAACTGTCTGTCGGCAGGGATTGCTGCCTCATCAGGGAATATTTTTTATTGAAACGATAAAACAAAATATTTTACATACATACATAGTAACAATGCAATTTAACAAATGAACAATAAACTTATGTTAATTGTGTTGTCGTTATAAGTGGATGTGGATGATTTAGTCTAGATGTTGTTTAAAATTGTAATTTTATGGTTTGTAAACAAAACAAACACTGAATTTCCCATTGAGATCAAATGGCCCCTCTGACTTGGGAAAAAGTTCGCATTACCGACTATGAAGAAAAGCTTTCAAAAGCGTTCAGCTGATCACTGATGGTGAGGAAATCATAAGGAATATACGAAATAAAGGAGAGCAAGAAGAAATGCGCGTCAAATGCAGCAATGTGCTCCACCCTTTCAAACGAAATTTCCGGAATGATGAGTTCGCCAAATATGTGACAAAAGTACACAAAGACACGAAAGCTTTTCTTAAGAAGAAAAAAAACATAGTAATCACACCAGCTGATAAAGGGAATGTCAAAACTCTTATGAAAACAAAATGCATGAACTTTTAGCTGATAGCCCCACTTACAGGATGAACAGAGTAAATTCCACAGCAACGCTTCAGACGAGAAACAACGAAATAGTCAAATGGCTACACAACAACAAAATTATTGACGACTGAGAGAAGACCAAAATGACTACATACATAGCCCAAATACTGTGCATATATGGGCAAGATATGCCTCTGAGACCAATTACATCTTCTATGAGACTACCGTGCTATGAACTTTCCAGGTACATCGGACAAATATTACAACACATCACCAACAACTCACACTATAAAGTAAAGACATATTAGACATATTAGATATAAAAAGACATATTAGAGTTTTGCTTTAAAGAGAACAACTTTCAGCAATACAAGGACAAAATCTTCAAACAGGTTCATGGCATGCCGATGGGTAACCCACTCTCGCCTACTATCGCCGATTTGTTATTGGAATACCTTTCAGATGTCTGTTTTGAAAAAATACAAAAGCCGAAAGCAATATATAAATATGTGGATGACATATTCGTTGTGATCGATCGCAATAGCATAGACAATTTGCTACTAGCTCTCAACAATTTTAACGATACTCGTAATATAAAGGTCACAGTAAAATATGAGAAGCTGAACGCAATAGCGTTTCTTGACGTTAAAATTCATAGGGAACATGACCATCTTTGTTTCGACTGGTACAAAGCAGACGCATCTTCTGGGAGACTAGTCAACTATCGATACAACCAAGCCAAGCACATTATAATTAACACAGCTTGGTTAAAAAAGTGTTCAAGCGAAGTGACGGTAAGTTCAATCGAAAAAACGAACGAATTTTTACAGATATCCTTATGGACAATGGTTATCCGACGCAAGTAATTAGCAACTTAATAACACAACATACACTCCGAAACACAGATAAACACCACAGTAGATAACATAAGTGTACATCCCAACATTGTGCACAAATTTTAAGAACGTAATTGCTAGTCGCTATGAGAATATAAAAAAAAAAAAACGTTCAAGTCTTCGACTACACTAGCATCGGTTTTCATCAGACTCAAACCAGACACAGACAAAGGAAGCAAAACTGACGTTGTTTAAAAAATCAAATGTAAGGGCAAAGACAACATAGGTACCAACAAACAGTTCCTTTATCAAAGACTAGCTAGTCATAAATCAGACATCAACAACAAGAACTCAGTGAAAACAGCATTAGCTAATCACTGCGTCCAGACAAACCATCTACCCGAACTTGACGACGTCAAAATTCTGCAAATCGATAAACATACTAGCAAAAGGTATACTGTGGAAACCCTGCACATAATCAAGACCAACAACAATATGAATAGGAAACAGAACATACAGAACATATCTGACGTATATTCAGCGCTTGTAACGGCTTAGACATATTGTATTTAAATCGAAATTCAAATTTCACATCATTTTAGACTGATATTCACACACAGAAGTGTTTAACATTTTTTTTTGTTTTGAATTCAGTTTTTTGTGATTATTTTAAGCAACATCTAGACTATAACACCCACATCCACTTGTAACAACAACACAATTAATGTAAGTTTATTGCTCATTTGTTAAATTGCATTGTAACTATGTATGTATGTAAAATATTTTGTTTTATTGTTTCAATAAAAAAGATCCCCTGATGAAGGCACCAATCCCTGCCGAAACGTTGGGATAATAACAATGAAATAGCCTGGTGTCATTGAGAATCGACAGTGACCAAAAAAGTCAACAAAGGAAAGAAAGTTTTCCCCTGCATAATAATAATTGATTTCGTCAATTTCAACAAACAACTTTAACCAATGAATATTTGTTTCTCTTTTCGCCTTTCGGCTTCTTTATTCAAACCTTTCTACTGTTCGGCGTGTGACGTTGAAGATGATACCACAGCCATCCCTATCCTTTATCAGGCCTTTCTGGTCCAAATAGAGGAAAGCTCCAGCGGGATACAGCTGTAAGGGGGTACACCTTTACGTTAGGGGAGTGTGACTCCGTATTTTGTCTCGTTGTACAAAACCTCGTCCTACAGAGCCCAGTTGGAGTACAGTTTCTTGTACTGGGATTCAACAGCAAAATCGTTGAATTGTGTCGAAGTCGAAGTCAAAATCGGCGAACAAATCGCCCCATGTTGTAACTCCCTTTTTATATAGAACACAGTAATGGAAATTTCGTTGCCATTTTCACAACGAACTTCGATAACCAATTCATTGAATTTGATGAAACTAGGGTTCTCGGACCACCATTTACTTATCTCGTTACGTAGATGGTGGTGATTCAGCAAGGCTATGTTTTCCAGGTCGTGATTCGGAATACGAGTCTCGTTGACAGTGTACACTCTCTGAAAAACAGCACCAATTGACCTTACCTTCTCCTTGAGATCCTAAACTACGAAACAGTCGTAGTCATGCACTGTCCTATCTGGATCGATTTCAATTGTCCTCAGTAAGCTAACGTTGTCTGTTGCTCTGTCAAGTCGAACGCTCTTAAGGTCATTATAGAGTTTTCTCAGAAAGATTTTATTTACTTGCTCGGATTGTTTGATCTTACTGGCCGAATCTTATTGCAAGCTTACAGCTACTCTGTAATTACGCCGGATTAATTGGTGGAATACTTTTAAAATATACTATACTTTAGAAAGTACTTTTTTTGAAACTTTAGAGAGAAAATCTCTACACTCTGTGTATCCGTAAATCGCCTACACCAGAGCTTAAGTCTTGACAGGAATCTTCCTTTTTTGCATGTATAGTGCATCAATGGAAGCATTCAAATAGCTGTCGCCCTAATCGATTTGTACTACCTTCGGGATCGTCCCAACCAGGTTCTAGAGAAATGTTGCCAGCGCACCTGATTGTTGTTATAAGGATGCGACTGCACATGTTTCTCAAGTTCTTGCAGCTTATTCGGAAGTTGTTCAACTGCGGCGATACCACGTTCGTCACTCTCATACTGTCGATTCACGTTTAGAATGACCTGAACTAAGAAGGAGGCAAGTGCCTTCTTCTTTGCTTTTGTTGCGGTAGTGTTGGAAGGCTTGAGAGAGAGAAAGATTTCAGTTTTCAGTTCATTTTAATTTTTCTTAATTTATTTTCTTACATCTTACATCCTAGACAAAAATACCTGAAATTAACTTACCAATATAATCTACTGATCTTAGTTCTAAGGTACCGAATCTTCACAAGTACTCTAAGTTGATGTAAGATTTTTGTTTTATGCCTTTCGGCTTCTTATTTTCTGTACTTAAACCTACATACATTTCTTAACTTCCTCCAAGAAAATTATAAAAAAAACTTGCATTTGTGGATTATTCTTTGTTTTTAAACTAACTCATAATACTAATAATACTATGCTTACTACGCTACCTCCGAAGCGATCATTCACCTTGTCGACGGTTTCGGGGCTTAATTGATTAGTTTGAGTTTGAGTTTGTGACGCATTTTTATTAATACTTTCCAATTGGTTAACTTAGTTGCTAGACAAAAATGCTTAAAACTAGCTTAAATATCTAATCTGAAATATTAATCTTATATCTAACTTACTGACTCTAAACAAGTACTCTAAGCTAATCTATGTTCATTTTTTCTGCCTTTCGACATCTTTTGTATTCTTATTAAATCTTAAGTATAGTGTTTTTGTTTTTCGTTGCCCAAGAAAATTAAAAAAACTTGGACGTTCCTTAGTCAATGTTTTTAACTTACTTGCTAACTTAACTTACTTATCCTAAATCAAACTTAAATATATTTACAGATATCTTACAACTATATCCGTAGGCAATACGGACGCGTGCACCAGGGAGTATATGCTCTTTATATGCTTGACATATATATCGAATACCTTTTTTTGTGCTTTTTTGTTTTGTAATTTTTTTTTGTGTTATAATCTACCTTATAGCTACCTTAAACTATGTAAGTTGGCCCTAATGAGTCAACTATCCTGGTCCTGTGTGAGAAGTTGGCGGCATCGAAGGCTGATTCTAATGCAGCCACCAGAAGAAAAGCCGTTCTTTGTCAGAGACTGCTCTATCGCGGGCAGAGATCGCTCTAGTGAACCGTAAGAGGCCTTCGTGGCTGCGAGCGACGTCCGGCTCGTATTGAAGTCGCCTTTCCACTGTTCGACGTGCGAGATGGAAGATGATAGGGCAGCCTTCCCTATCTTGTATCAGGCCTTTCGCGTCTAAATAGAGGAACGCCTCAGGTGGGATAAAGCCGTTAAGACGCACCTTCTCATGGTACATTTCATTAGGGTAGTAAGCCCCAAAGATCAGACTGTCATGGCTCGAGCTATGTGACCCTGAATCAATTTAATAATAAAATTATCTATTCTGATCAGGTTTGCCTCATTGTACAAAGCCTCGTTGGGATAGAATTTTTTGTACTGGAATTCGGGTGTACGATATAAACGGAGACAGGCCCGAAGACACTGTCTCTCGAACACCTTCATCTTTTCCATCTGGGAAGGACTCACGTTGAACCACACAGGACAACCATACACCATAATTGGCCGTATGAGGGCCATGTAGCAGATCACCTTCACTCTGGTATCAAGTTGGCTGCTGTAAAACAGCCCCCTTGCCATAGCGAAGGCTTTCTTAGCGCTGGTCAAAACTGTTGCTGCATGGATACCACCATACAGGAACTGGTCCAACCAAATGCCAAGATATCTAACCACACTTTTAACAGTTAATGGCTGCCCCTGTGGGTCCTATATGCCGAACTTGCGCCAATTTCTTTTTGTGTCCCTTGATGCTCTGGACAAGGGGGTTCTAAAAAGAATAGTTTCGCACTTCCGGTAGTTGATTTTCAACTTCCAGTCGTCGCAATATTGTTGAATCAAGTCGAAATCACGTTGCAGCAGGCCATTTATGACCTCAATCTTTGCACCTGATGTGTACGCGATTAGATCATCGGCAAACGCAATTAAGTTTGGCGTGGAACCTATAAGGTCGCTAGTGAATATCGTGAATAGAATCGGCGAACCAACCGCCCCTTGTTGCAACCCATTTTTTATGTGAAAAACAGTGGAGGAAGTTACGTTGCCATTTTTCACAACGAACTTTCTGCCTGTTATCATGTCATAGATCATATATAGCAACGTTTTGTTCATGCCAAGCCTGACCAACTTGAGGAAGAGTCCTTCTAACCATACGGTGTCGAACGCCTTTTCCATGTCAATCAGGCAGGCACCTGTGCACTGTGTCTTGTTTCTGTTCCATTGTATATCGGAAACCAATTTGGACGCGGCATGAATTGTGTCGTCCCCCGCCCTAAAACCGAATTGGTTTTCCGGAATAATTTGTTTTTGCTCGACCCACTCTTTCAGAGCCTTGATGACTATTTTCTCAAAGACTTTGCTTATGCACGGAAGAAGACTTATCGACCGAAGATTTGTCGGAATGGAGGTATCTTTGTCCCGTTTCGGGATGGGTTGTACCACTGCTGTTTTCAAATGCGCTGGGTAATATGCATTACTCAACGCATTGTTAAACAAGGTTGTGTACACATCCACCGCCTCAAAGGGGAGATGGCGCAGAACAATATTCGGTATTCCATCAATTCCCACTGACTTCTTCTTTTTTAGTGAGTTGAAGATACCCTGGAGTTCATCTCTCGAGAATAGGATGGAATTACTTCCGTCATCGGGGATGACATTGTTTGCCAGTAAATCGTCATTGAATCTGGTAAAGATAGGATTCTCGGATCGCCATTGACTTATGTCATTCCGTAGATTAACGTGGTTAAGCGAGGCTAAGTGTTCCAGGTCGTGGTTCGGACGACGCGACTCATTGACCATGTACACTTTCTGGAACACAGCACCAACTGCTTTGACCTTTTCCTGGGGATCCTCAATTACGGAGAAGTTGTTGTCAAGCACAGCCTCATCTGGATCGATACCAACTGACGTCAGTAGGCTTGCGTTGTCTGTTGTTCTGTCCAGTCGAACGCTTTGAATGTCGTTATGATCTTTCCTCCGGAAAATTTTATTTACTTGCGGGAACATGCTGGGGTTATTGGAACTTATAGCTCGAATCTTATTGCCCCAGTGCAAGATAACAGCTATACTGTAACTTTGGCGGGTCGACTGCTGGAGCACTTTGATCTGCGACTTCAGCGAACGGACCTCCGGATTTTGAGGATTGGTAAACCGCGTGTATAGAAGTTTTAACCTTGACAGGAGTCTACTCTTTTGCACGTGAAGTGCATCGATGGTAGCATTCCGATAGATGTCGTCATCGTCGGTTTGTACCACTTTTGGGATGGTCCTGTATAAGATTGATTAGTAAGCTATAACGGTGGACAGTCTAACTCTATCCGGCAGGGTCACCCATACCGCAATGATTCTAGTTGAGGTCCGAACAGCAAGCAATGATCATCTCTCCTACTTGTCCCTGCACCCATATCCTTTCTCCCACCCCCAATCCCTTTCATCCCCTGGGCTGGATCAAGGTGTCATGCTACCCGTGCCGATCATCGACCAAGCTTAGGGCCCAGTAAAAATAGATCAGTCGCAAACGGAGCATCTGGTGAATCTTTGGCGGACCATCAGATCAGTCAGCCTTACCTGCGTATTGGAGGTCTGCGCAGGCGGACCACACTTTCTCGCATTACTCGTGAGACTAAATGGACCAAAACTAAATAAACAAAAACAATTACAACAACAACAAACGAAACGGACACAACCTCAGTGTCAGTGCTTCTGGACAAACCTGGCCCGACTACTGAGTCCTCCACGACTTCCACTCCGGAAGATATAAATACCCCCTAGCCAGCACACCCGACACCTGTCGTCGGCGACGTGTGACAGAGCTGGTCAAGTCCTTTACGGACAAGTCTCGGCACCCTCTCCCAGCTACCTCGGGGCTACCCTCGAAAAGTCTGGCCAAATCGCAAGGACGTAAGGGGGTGCCCACTTGAGGAACCAAGGGTAGGAAAAGCCAGCTGTCCTCTACGGAAGATAGAATTCCATGCTATAGCGGAAAACGATCCGCAGCCCGCATCTTCAAAAGATTAGGTGACATCCCCGAGGGCAAATGGGACGAGAAGCAACGGTCAGCCTTCGTCTGGGCAAAGAAGGTCAAGAAGTGGCTTTCAAAACATAACATTGCTCTCCCTACCATACCCAGTGACTTTGGAACCGGCAAGAGAGACAGGCCACTGGAGGAGTCATTTATCCCAGCACCCAAAAGATCGAAGGGTGGGAATAGGTTAGTGCGGACAAGCGTTTTAGCGATGTCCTAAACGGCCAAACTCTGGTTGCGGTTTGTGGACTACTCGAATCCAGATGGCAGTATCCGATTGGATAAATGGAGAAAGGTGGAGTGCAAACTTGCTACCGCCCTATTCTATATCCTAACGTAGACTCCGGGACCGCCCCCAAACTGCGAAGACGGAGGCTGGTACCAAGGCCACGTTAAGATGCTTTCCTACGCTGACGCGGAGTCGGTGATCCCTCTAAAGAGGGCCATCGACCGTATCGGTGAGGTATAGCGCCAAGCTGGAGGTCGTGGATCTGGATAAGATCCCCAACAGACTGAGAGCTCGGGTCAGATACCAGCCGAACCTGCTGAGCCGGACAAATTCCAGCGACTTATGCAGTTGTGCAACAGGACTCAACACCTCGAACTGGAAGGTGGGAAGGATAGATGAGTTCAAAGGAGACATGAGGACTCTCATCCTAGTCATCAACGAGGAATCACATACCTCGTTAGTCGACCAGGATTTTAAAATCAGATATGGCTTTAACAGAGTCCAACTCCATGTCTACAAGACAGACTCGGAGCAGGCGGCGGCCTCAGCTGCTGCCCTAAAAAAACCGTGCACCAGTGGGGACGCAATCGCACGTACTAATCCGAACACGGATCTGGTCCCTCTAGAAAATGTAACAATCTGTTCGCTACCCGAAAAGCCAGAAACTGCGCTTTCTGAGTCGGAGACGGACATCCCTCAAATTATAGAGATTGACTCGGAGCAAGAAGATTTCCTTCTGAATCCTACCGACGAGACAGACGATCAATCGTCTGACTCTGACTCCGTGGCCGATTCCACGGTGGTGGATGTTTCTGAGACCAAACTCAATGCTGCGTGGTACAGATTAACCTCCACCATTCGAAGACGGCCTTCGCTAACGTCCTTCTGCGGCTAGCAACCACGGGGGAGGACCAACGTTAGTCCATCCTTAAATTCATTCTAAACAATAAGTTATTAATCTGCAATAAAGGTTGTGACCCTACCTTTATCATCCGCAATAGACAAAATGTTCTTGACCTCACCCTTGTCTCTGATAACTCTATTAATATGATCCAGAATTGGAAGGTATCCAAAATGCCTTCCTTTTCCGACCATTGCTATATACAGTTGGATAACATAGATCATCCAACTCCAAATTCACCATGCAGGAATGTCAGAAGAACAATCTGGCACCTTTACAACGGATGTTTAAGGCGCACTCTGCGTCCTCTTCCATCTCCCCCCAGTAACACCAAATACCTCGATGATCTGGTTAGCCTTTTCACTCTGAAGCTGAACAAAGCTATCGACGTGGCCTGCCCGGTCACTAAACCCAAGGGCAACATTAAACCATCTTGGTGGAATGTCGAGTTAGACAATCTGAAGAAGAACAGCCGACGATTATTTAACAAACATTGGATACTGACTGGGACGCCTACAAGCAATCCCTCAAATCGTATAAAACCAAAATCAAGAAATCCAAATCGGATTCTTGAAGACTCTTCTGTGGCAAAATAGAAAAAGTTGGTGAAGTCTCGAGACTCAGAAAAGTCCTTTCCACTACCATACCCTGCTGCTACAAAAGGCAGCATGATAAATGTACCATGAACTGTGAAGAATTCCTAGGTATTCTACTCGACACACACTTTCCAGGTAACACGGGGGAATCTCCGCTGACTCAAGAATCAATCAGTCAACAAAGCTGCCTCCCTCTTATCACAGAGCGCAAGATACTCTGGGCCATTCGGAGCTTCAAACCGTATAAGTCACCTGAACCCGATGGCATTACACCTGCGGAACTCCTGCAGTCCTTAGAGTTAATTCTCCCATGGCTTAAGGTCATCTTGAACGGCTTTTCACACATACCAACTAGCTGGAGAAAAGTTAAAGTGGTATTCATATCCAAAGCGGGACGAAGCTCTCATGTTCAACCTAATGATCTTCGCCCCATTATCTTATCCTCATTTCTTCTCAAACTATTGGAGAGGATAATCGACCTTCACATTCGTTGCACAGTCCATGCGCGCAGACTGGCAACCTCCCAACATGCATACTGTAAGGGCAAGTCCGTGGATATAGCCCTACACTCACTTGTGCATCATATTGAGAAATCTCTCTACTACAAGGACTACTCCCATGTGCAGAAGGGCTATTGGGTCTAGATGGGGTATCCAACCGCATATGAGGGCCTGGATTTATACGGCTGTGGTGCGCCCTATTCTACTATATGGGGTTGCAGTTTGGTGGCCTGCATAAGACACAGCCTCCCACTATAACACCATCAGAAAAGTCCAGCGACTGGCCTCCATATGTATCTGCGGTGCTCTAAGAACTACCCATCAGAAAAGTCCAGCGACTGGCCTCCATATGTATCTGCGGTGCTCTAAGAACCACCCCATCAGATGCATTGGACGTCATTCTCAACCTTATGCCCATAGATCTGTTTGCCCAACAGGCGGCGGCTAGTACAGCCATAAGACTGATCACCTCATCACAATGGAACGTGTCCCACGGACACTCAAAAATCCTTCAAAGAGAAAACTTTGCATACCAAAACCTTGATTACGCGGCTCCGAAGGTCTTCTTGACGCAGAATTTCCGCACTATGATCCCTGAACGAGACGTGTGGTCGGCTAACCCACAATGGATTGCTAACGCTACGTGCATCTACACCGATGTATCGAAAACAAACGAAGGCGTTGGTTGCAGAGTCTACTCTGAGGATCTTAACTTTAGTCTAAAATTCAGACTTCCCAATTACTGTAGCGTGTTCCAAGCTGATTTAATGCCCATTCGCGAAGCACTGTATTAGCTCAGTGATATCCTTATTCCCCCAGCTGATATCCTTATTCTTACGGATAGTCAGGCAGCACTCAGGGCCCTGGGATTTGTCTCATCAAACTCTAAGACGGTCATGAACTGCCGCACATCCTTAAATTAGATGGTGCCAGGTCACAGAGACATTCCGGGTAACTGTCAAGCAGACGAATTGGCCAGGCTTGCCACAACGCAACCTCTACTTCAGGAAAACGAACACCTCAGTATCCCTCTCGCCACATGCATGTCAGAACTGCACTTGAACGCGATCTATTAGACTAATCAAAGGGGGTCTAACCATAATCGTTGTCGCGTCTCCAAGGAGGTGTGGCCCTATATATTTGTTTTTTTTTTTTTTTAAAGAATACAAACCTTTGTTCTTTCCTCATCTTGTTGATGACCATTTTCTAGATATACGAGGCAGTGATCGTATTTCTTCATAACTTTTTCGCCTCGATACATTTTAGACCGCAGTCACAACGTTTACTTAAAATTTAATTAGTTTTAAATAGTTGCAATATTCTCCAAGCCAAATAGTACAACATTAAAGAATCTTATACCTCTTGTGTGTATTATTCTAACCTTTAAAAAAACATTTTTATTCCTATATACATCACTTTTAAGTTCAGTAGTTTTTGATATTTATGGATTGTAATTTGAGGCAAATGGGCAAATTCGGAATTTAAACTATATAGTTTAATTGTGAGAATACGTAGGTTGCATTTTATATTTCGGGATTGGGCAACCTTAGATTTTTTTTAGATTTTGTTGGAGGTTTGGATCAACTACACTGGAGCACTCAGACTCAAATACTGGTCCATTGTACTACCAGGCAGTAACCTTCATTTAATGTAATTTCTTGGTTTTCCGAAGAAAAACCAAGATGCGCTTCTGTGATATAGAACTTAGGTTTTCAGTTCCCACCACATTAGCGCCAAATAACCGCCACCTGATACGAGCGAAGGCAGGACACTGACAGAGAAAGTGCTCTGCAGTGTCTTCACCTTCTCCACAGGCGTCGCAGAGAGTGACATCACTAAGCCCAAGCCGACTCAGGTGCATAGCGAAGGTAAAGTGTCCCGTTAATACGCCAACAAGTCTTCTGCACTCGTTTCTGTCTAGGGATAGCAGAAAAGAAGCGGATTTCTTGCAGATTGGGAGCATACTCTTGGTCACCCTGCATCCTATAGAGTCACGAAATCTCTGGTTGTGCTGTAGGGATACCCAACCATCGACGGAGGCCCTGACCAGGGACGCGGGTAATCCCAAGGCGGGTTCGGGTCCTACGAATGCCTCTGCTGAACCTAGCCTAGCTAGTTCATCGGCAGTTTCGTTTCCCAGGATCCCGTGATGACCAGGGACCCAGACAAGTCTTAGCGAATTCAGCCTGCCGACCGAATTGAGGGAAGACTTGCATTCCTGAACTATCTTGGAAGTGGTTAAAGGGTTGAGTAAGGCCTTGAGCACAGCTTGACTATCGCTGCAGACGCAGATACTTCTTAATTTCCACCTATTCTTCACAATGTAGTTGGTGGCCATTAGGATCGCGAAGGCTTCCGCCTGGAAGACCGACACGAAGTTTCCTAAGGAGGTGTGAAGTCTAATGTTGTCGTTTTCCACGAAGGCTCCAGCTCCAGAACCCTCCGTTGTCTTGGAGCTGTCCGTGAAAATCCGACTACATTCCTTTCCCCGTTCAGTTTCTGGCCACAGCCAGTCCAGGACACGTGGAAAGTCGACTTTGTAAAAGCGTCGCAACTGTGTTATTGGCGACCTCGCATCAGACGGCATGTCCATGAGAGTAGTATCATAGGAGATGCGGTGTGCGAGGTCATCAAAGCTCCAGTGCGAGTGGAACCAAAGACCATTCCTTTTTAGTCGAGAGATGGCCTTGAGTGTACATCCCATGATGTGGTGATCAAGGGGGGGGGAGATTAATCAGAGCATCAAGAGCAGAGCCAGGCGTGCTGGGGAAAGCCCCTGTGCAGCCGACACACTGTTCTTTGAAACTTGGTGAAAGCGGCAGTCACGTATTTACGCGAAAGCTTGTTCCACCAAACGACTGATGCATAAGAGAGGAGTGGTCTTATCATTGCCGTATAGATCCAAACGGATCTTTTGGGTGATAGACCCCAGGTTTTGCCGAAAACTCCCTTGCATTGCCAGAAGACTGACAGCGCCTTGGAGGTTTTCGTCTCAATGTGTCTTTTCCAGAGAAGTTTACTGTCCAGGATAACACCTAGATATTTGGCTTCATTGGAAAGTGGGATATTGACGCCTTTAAGTACCAGTCGAGTCAAACCAATCATATTCCTCCTTCTCGTAAAGAGAACAACCTCAGTTTTAAGAGGGTTGACGGAAAGCCCATTCCTGGTACACCAGCTATAGATCGTGTCAAGAGCCGCCTGTCCGCGTGCGCTGACGGCCGCAAGACATGGTCCGGTAACCAATACGGCTACGTCGTCAGCATAAGCCTGGGCATAGGTGATAGAACTATTCAAAACGGAAAGCAGAGAATCAACCAGCATGCACTATAGGAGGGGAGACAGGACCCCGCCTTGGGGGCAGCCCTTGTTAACCTCCGACATTACAAACATGTCACGCTCCGCCTCCGCGATTATAGTCCTGTTCATTAGCATTGCTCTTATCCACAACACCAATGATTCCTCTACGCCGTGATACCTGGCCGCGTTACACATGCCATCAAAAGTCGCATTGTCGAAAGCGCCCTCTATGCCGATGAAAATGCCCAGTGCGTAGTCTTTCCTGTCAAGTTCACTTTCAATTCTACCGACGAGATTTTGAAGTGCCGTCTCGCAAGATTTTCCGCGCTGGTAGGCATGTTGCATTTGAGATAGAGGGTGTGATCGCAGAGCGTTTTTGCGCATGTGCAGTTCGACCAGCCTCTCCAAGCATTTTAGCATGAAGGAGTTGAGACTGATAGGCCTGAAGTTTTTGGCGAGTGAGTAGTCTCCTTTACCAGTTTTCGGTATAAAGGCTACCCTCACTGTACGCCAGGTGCTTGGAATGTATGCCAGCGCGAGGCTGGCAGTGAAAATTCTTTTTAGAGCCGGCAGTATAGGGTCTATGCCCTTTTGCAGCATTGCTGCATATATGCCATCGGTGCCGGGTGACTTGAAACCATCAAAAGACGCTACAGCGTACTTGATGGCTTCATCAGTTACGACGAGCGATGATATATACCAGCTTCTGCGAGTAGAATTTGTCTGCTCATCCCCAGTTTCGGAAATCGGAACTGGTTTTGAGCCAACTGTGATCCGGTTCCCAGGGAAATGAGTCTAAAGCATTAGTTAGAGGGTCTCAGCTTAAGACTCGATGTAGGTACCGTCTGGTTTTCTTAGTGTGTCCAGTCTCACTGCTTTGTCCCTTTTGAGGACTTTCACTAGTCTGCTGGTTTCACTGAGTGTTTCGATTTTCCCACAAAAATCTTTATAAGAGGCACTTTTCGAAGCTCGAATAAGCCTTTTATATTCTTTTTGTTTTAATCGATACAGGTCCCAGTCCTCTTCCAGATTGGTCTTAAGTGACCTATTCAGAAGTTTTCTGGTTTCCTTGCGCTTTCTCTGCAATTCCGAGTTCCACCACGGAACAGGGGTTCTGCAGGGGTGTTTTTTGACTGGGCATGTCAGTTCGAAGCATTGGGTTAGGGTGTCATTCAGGTTCCGAACTGCCACCTCAACCTTATGCCTCGTTCTGACGTTTGGGAGAGGCACAGTGCGATTTGCTAACTCTTCCCTAAACATTGGCCAGTTTGTTCTCCTAGGGTTCCTGCTCCTCTGCGAGACATTGGTTTCTCATTCGATTCGGAACTCTATGTATCTATGATCCGACATGGACACTTCCGACAGAACTTTCCGGTCTGTGATCTCCTTAAGATATCTATTTGATAACGTTAAGTCAATCACCTTCTGTCTACTTGTCATGACAAACGTTGGTTGCGACCCAACGTTGTTTATTTTCAAGCCAAACGAAAGTGCGAAATCGAGAAGATACGACCCTCTTCTGTTACATTTGCTGCTGCCCCAGAAGATGTTCTGAGCATTAGCGTCACAACAGATAACGAGACCCATCTTTTTCGATTCGCAGTACTCTACGAGTTCCGCTACTTCCCTTGGTGGAGGTGGTAGAACGGAATCGTGGGGGAAGTAGGCCGAAGCCACGACAAAATTATGCCATGAACTGCCTGATTTGTAATTTATGACCGCAGCAACTAAATCTTGCCCACAGAATTGTCCAAGCTTGGTTGGTGGGAGAAGATTCGGCACAATAAGACAAGCTCTCGGTCTTTCCGATCGCTCATCGTAGAGTGGGGAAAAGCCTCGTAGACTACCAAGGCCACAGATGCGATTTTTCCACACCCATGGTTCCTGGATAGACACGATGTGTGATTTTGTCTTCATCATGGAAAGTCTTCTACATAGAATTTCAGTGGCATCCTTAGAATGATGAAGGTTGATCTGGGTAAACAGTGGCATGCAGAGTTACCGTGGAAAACATCCCTTATTCGCAAACCTTGGACATGAGGCGGAAGTTAATCCGTCCAAGGTGCAGATAGGGACGAGAGCCGTATCTGGAGACGATGGTCTCAAACGAAGGTCGGTCTAGGCCCACAACGAGAGTAGAACCGTCTTTGCTTTCCCGGTTCTTGCTCTATCTGTGGGAGAAAACCTTCCACCTTCTGGTTTCGAGACCAGGGTTCTGGATGCGGAGACGCGCCAGCACATCCGCCGTGTTCCTGAGTGGCCCCGGGATCCAGCAGATGGCGCGCGTGATTTTTGTGAGCCTGAGAACCTCAAAACTTGTGGTTCCCAGAGGGGGGATTTTCGGCACGGAGGTGCTCAGCCACTCAAAAGATTGCTGTGTGGAACACTTCACCAAAAAGGTTCCGTTTTCCAGAGCACAGCCCTCCACTTGGAAGCAAGCGTTCTCCGCCGAAGCCAGCTCCCACAGCTGATCTGCGCAGTATTTGCATTCTGCGTCGGTAATGCTGTCGTCATTGCCAGCTTTCCCTATTCGCAGCAGTAGAGAAGAGATAGCAGCCTTCTTATAGGACTGCGGATCTCGTTCTCCGCTTGCCGCGAGTTTGAGTCTGTTGGCAGGCTCACCCGCAGCAGTCAATTTCCGCTCGTCCGAGCCGCAGCCAGAGTTGGGTGCGGCACCGGTGTCTTGCGGACCTTGCGTGCGGGGAGTGCTGCCAACGGGAGCTTGCGAAGATGTTTTCCGCTTTTTTCTTTTAGAGCCAGAGGAAGAGGGGGCGGCGTTGGTTTCGGAGGATTGGCCAGTTTCGGTTGGTGATACCTCTACTGACCTAATCCTCTTTGCCTTCGCCCTTGAAGGGGTACTGCCTTCGACGCTTGCACCTTCAACCACTTTCGTGATCTCTTTGCGCCGCTCGGTGGCAACCTTCCTTCTCCTCCTATTCCTTTGGCTCTTTGTCAGGGGCCCCCCAGGTGCCAGATCTTTTGGGGCTCGTTCCTCCTTTTCGGATTCCTGAGGCGCGCCATTAGAGGTGGCAATCTGGCAAGCTTTCTGACACTGTGCCGAGAGATTAGGCGTATCAGGTCGAGCCTCTCCGCCGCTTTCTCCGCTTTTCCAACTCATTCTACTGAGGGCATTGTAGAGCGAGTGGCAAGAGTCAGAGGGTGTTTTGGGTATGGTGGTTGGGGCCTCCAGAATCCTTGCCCCGACCGCTGTCGAAAAGACAACGGGTGGATTGTCGCAGTCGCGAGTATCACCTGGAGTAGCTAAATCATTTGGGTTTGCCTCCACACAGTCTTTATTTAGGACGTCCAAAGACAAGACGTTTCTGGACTTTAGATCGACGTCTCACCTGGGCTCTGCCGAACCGAGGTTCATTGACTCTTAAGCCCTTCCGCCGCGACAAGGCATCCAGAAAGGGAAGGGTTGAGCAACCTTAGTGCTGCAATCTGGCAAGTGCCAGCTCTATCGTAAAGTCTGACATTTTCAAGGTTAAACGCACTCAGAACTTTTTGACATACGAACGCTATTTGTGTTGTTTCTGTTACTTAAAAGATTCATCTCGCCCAAAAATGGAATTCAATCGTGAAAATTTTCGTGTGATTGTTTTTTACAACTTTCGACGTGGATTAACTCAACAACAGTGCATCGATGAACTTAATTCAATTTTTTGCGATGAAGCTCCATCAAGGACCAGTGTTTATCGATTGTATGGTGAATTCAACCGAGGTCGTAGTTCACTCCAAGACGAATTTTGTGAAGGACGTCCAAAATCAGTTTTTGTTACGGAAACCATTGATGCTGTGTGCCAACTGATATTGCAAGATAGTCATGTGACCTATCGTGAGATTTAGACAATCCTAGGCACTAGTGGGACCAGCATACATTCAATATTGCATGAACATTTGACCGTCAAAAAATGTTTTCGCGTTGGATTCCACACAATCTTTCAATCGCTTACAAAAGGCTCGTGTCGATTGGTCGAAAGAAATGCTCCAAAAATACGATCGCGGTGCTTCGTAACACGTCTATGACATCGTGTGAGGTGATGAATGATTTATGCATATAAGCCCGAAAGTAGACAGCAGTCGACTGTATGGGTGTTTCAAATTAAGCCAAATCTAACAAAAGTTGTTCGCGCTCGAAGCACTTCCAAGCAATTGGTCGCCTGTTTTTTCGGAAAAACTGGACATGTCGCAACCGTATCACTAGAACAACGCAGAACAGTCAATTCTGAGTGGTACACAACCATTTGCTTGCCAGTTGTCTTCCGAGAAATCAGGAAAACCAACCGCCGAAGACGGATCACTCTTCACCACGACAATGCGAGTTCTCACACATCGACCCAAACAACTGCATTTTTGAACACTCAAAACATCGATTTGATGAGTCATCCGCGGTATAGTCCTGACTTGGCACTGACTTCTATTTTTCCGTACGTAAAGAATAAAATTAGATGTCAACGTTTTTCGATACCTGAAGAAGCGGTTGATGCGTTCAGAACGCATGTTTTGGAAATACCTCAATCAGAGTGGCAAAAGTGCTTCGACAACTGGTTCAAACCCATGCAAAAATGTATAGATCTTAATGGGGAATATTTTGAAAAACAATAAAGCTATAGTTAACACCGCACACTTGCCCCTGAACTCCATATAGGGTTGCAGTCTGTATGAGAATTGCTAACTTAATTTATTCAGGTGCAAACCTGTTCACACGCTAATTGAAGATCAAGATAAAACTGATTCTGGATGGTTGGAACAGCGGCTTCCTACATGAAGCGCGGTAGCTCTAGGTTAGACTTGTAATCAAACGGTAGAAGAAATAAAGTAATAAATAAAACAATAAAGATTTTTGGAATTGTAAGTCGAACGGTGGGGGGGAGGCGTTGGTTCTCCTTTTGCACATTGTTATCCTCTAACAAGGAGATAATGTTAAGGCGTTCCTTTGAGCGAAAAGCTCAGTCCCTATGAGAACTCTGTGCTTATAAATTGACTACTCAGTCGTACCCATGAGAACACGAATGTTGGTCAAAAGGGAAAACCAAGTGAATTCGTGTGAAGCCTTAGTAGGTTGAGTGCATTTTAATGCTCGCATCCTTCCAAAAGAGATGTTCCCGAAAATAGAGAATTCTGTGCTAAGGATTGTTCGTTTTTCGTTGCAGTAACACCAATTTGAAATCGTGAAAAGGAAAAGATAATCCGAAACAACAATGAAACTCAGTGTACTATTCCTGATGTAAGGAAATTATAATTAAATAATGAGAAAAGGGTGAGATAATGGAGTAAGAAAAATTTAAAGTGAAGAAACTAATTGCACGGAGAAGTAGAATTCTATGAGTGGCATCTTCTGAAAAGAATTGCGGATAGGTATCTGGATGAATACAAAAAAATAAGTGAAACTAAAAGAGTTGATTATTTGATTACACTAAAAAGAATTGTGGATAGGTATCTGGATGAATACAAAAAAATAAGTGAAACTAAAAGAGTTGATTATTTGATTACACTAAGGTGTACAGATTAATTAAGTGCTGTCTAAGAAGAAAAAAGTAATAACGAAAGTAATTGAAGATCCTTAATTGAAATAAGAAAGGATAAGAAAAATCTATAGTAACTATAGAACTGATTGAAAAAGAAGTTAGAGTTGAAAGAAAGTTGTCATATAAAGTGGAATTAATTAATTATCTGTAGGGACCCATTGAAGTTGTAAGTCATTAAAATACGTGCATACGAATATTGAGTGTCGGAGAGTCAGTGAGTGCTAAATTTAAGTACATTTTGAAGTCAAATATTCTTCTTCTTACTTCTTACTTCTGCGGTAAAGAATTGATGCCATTAATAAATCCATAACAGACCTAACGGGAGCAGTTAATGCCATGTTAGGTCAAATAAAGGAATAACATGCTAGGTTAAGAAGCTGAGAGACGAAAACTGTAAAAATAACCTCCGCCCGCCAAAATGAGCACGGAACCTGAAATCTGTGCTCCGAGAAATGAGGCAGAATTTAGGGAAATTTCTCGTGTGCTGGATTGTGTAAAAGAGTTACAAATTTTCGAAGGAAATCCTACACAGTACGTAAGGTGGGTACACACTGTTGAGGGTATTTTAAAGGATTTCGAAATAGTGAAAGCTAAGCCAATATATAGGGCTATCCTTCAACACATTCGGCAGAAAATAAGGGGACCTGCCGATGCCGCCCTTGTGTCGTATAACATCGACAATGACTGGCGAGCCATGAAACAATGCCTCTCTCTGCACTACGCAGACAAAAGAGAAATGAGGACCCTAGAGCATCAGCTCAACCAATTATCCCAGAAGAACACGAGGCTAGACGAATTCTCCGTAAACCATCCGCTTTCGTTGATGGTGAAAAAAAACAAAACCGAATCTTTTAGCGAGGAAACGGTTACAGCTCTAATAGAAACGTACAGAAATAGAGCCTTAGACGTCTTTTTTCGTGGCCTTAGCGGTGATCTTGCCAGAATTCTCATAGTCCAGGGACCAAGAACTTTACCGGAGGCTTTTTCAGCGTTTCTAGAAATTCAAAACCTAAAGTATGCTGGTGCACCGAATGCAGTAACGGCACCTGTGAATCAAATGCTTAGGCAATCACTTCCTCAAAAAAGATTCTTTCACAATCCTCAACCGCGTTATTCACCTTCAACGGATGAAATGAAAATGGAGTTCGATACGAACGAAACAGTCGAGATCTTGGTTGAGGCAGAAATCAAAACTAGTACCGATGAGCCGATATCCCTCAAAGAGCCTCTATAACTCTCCAAACTTTGTTGTTCCCAAGAAACCCAAGCTATCTGGGGAGAAACAATATCGGATGGTCATAGATTATACAAGATTAAATGCCGTCACAATCCCTGATACACACCCAATTCCGGACATTAATTCTACACTTACCAATTTGGGCAGGGCAAGTTACTTCACAACATTAGATTTAACTTCTGGGTTTCATCAAATTCCTATGAAACCCAGTGATGTACCGAAAACTGCCTTTTCCACAATGAATGGAAAATACAAATACAGTGATGTACCGAAAACTGCCTTTTCCACAATGAATGAAAAATACGAATTTCTAAGAATGCCATTTGGTTTAAGAATGTGCCTGCTGCTTTCCAGAGAGCAATAGATGATGTGCTCAAAGAATACATCGGTAAAACTTGTTACGTCTACATCGATGACGTAATCGTCTTTGGCAATGATGAAGAAGATCATCTTAGGAAGGTCGACATGGTGTTCGCAAAACTTCGGGAGGCAAACCTCAAAGTGAACCTGGAGAAAACAAACTTCATGAGATCAGAAGTTGAATTTCTAGATTACGTCATAACGCGGAATGGAATTAAGGCTGATCCAAAAAAGGTGGTAGCTATCGAGAAGTTACTTCCTCCAGAAAACCGTAATCAGTTGAAGAGTTTCCTTGGCTTAACATCATATTATAGAAAGTTCATTAGGGACTACGCGAAAGTTGCTAATCCCCTAACGAACGTAACGCGTGGTCAAAATGCTCAAATTAAAGCAAGACTGTCAAAAAATGTCAAAATTAATTTAAACAGAGAGCCATTGCAAGCCTTCAACTATTTGAAGACTTTTTTAATGTCTTCCGAGATTTTGTCTTTCCCTGATTTCGAAAAGCCGTTCCATTTGACGACTGATGCCTCTAATTATGCTATAGGAGTTGTTTTGTCTCAAGGAGACACGGCTACAGATCGACCAATTACCTACATCTCCCTCTCACTAAGCAAAATTGTAGAGAATTATGCGACGAATGAGAAGGAGATGCTGGAAATTGTTTGGGCTCTCGATAATTTAAGATCTTATCTCTATGGGGCAAAAAAGATCCGGATCCACACTGACCACCAACTTCTAATTTTCGCTCTCAGCAACAGAAATTTCAACGCTGTGTTAAAACGTTTGAAGGTACGAATCGAGGAGTACAATTATGAATTAGTGTAGAGGCCAGGTAAGGCAAACGTTGTGGCAGATGGTCTTTCGAGACTTAATGCAAACGTGAATCATTTAACTGATTCTCTGCGGGTCGAGCCAACTCAAAGCATAGGACACTCCAATGGCGACTTGCAGACAGATAGTGCGAGTGAAAGCGGAAGTCTTCTTACCGAAACGGCAAGTGAGGGACAATCCTTATTGGAGACATCCCATACCGCTGATCAAGATAACTCCGACTTGATCCCACACGTCGAAGCACCGTTAAACGTTTTTCGAAATCAAATTATTGTCAAAATTGGTAGAGGTCTTGAAATCGTTGAGGAGCCTCATCCTGGTTTATTCGCCACTACTTCGCCATAAATAATCAGGATAAACGAGCATTGACTAAATATCTTAAGGCAAAGTTGAGACCGAATGTTCTCAGTTGTATTAAAATACCAGAAACGCATCTACAGCTACTTCATTACATATGTATGTCTAGAACATTTCGCTAACTACAAAATCCGAATCACGCAGAGTGTTAGAGGATATAACCAATGAGGATAGGATGTTCGATCTCATCATGAAAGAACACAAAAGAGCTCACAGAAATGCTCGAGGAAACCGAGAACAACTTCCCCAGTATGGCCAGTCTAATAAACTTGTGAGGCAACTTGTGAGGTTTACAAGGTAAGCAAATATGATAGGCATCCTCATACCCCAGAATTCCAATCCACTCCTGTTCCATCATATGCATGTGAAATTCTGCATGTGGATATCATGGAACTGCAGGGTGAGAAATTTATCACCTGCCTCGACAAGTTTGGGAAAATTTTCCACATTAAAAACCGATCTGCTCTCTATCTCAGAAACAAGTTCACGAAGATTCTGCATTATTTCAGTGTGCCGAGAATATTGGTTACAGATAATGAACGAAGTTTTCTGAGTCCTATCATTTTCAATTTTATCGAGCTATTAAGGATTAAGCATTATCAAACTCCTGTCCATCACAGTGACGTTATTGGTCAGGTGGAGCGCTTTCATTCCACCATATTGGAGATATATCGCTGCCTTAAAACCGAGTATAAGGATTTACGCCTTAAGGAGCTACTGAACATCGCTGTAGACAGCTGCAATAACACAATACATTCTGTCACGAAAAGAAAACCGTCAGATGTATTTTTCAATAGAACTCAGCGTATGGATATCGCATCAGGGTGAACAAGAAATTGAGGGATGAAATTGAAAGAAAGAAAAACATGAATTTACTCAGATTTAATAAGAAAAAATCTAATCCTAAAAATTATAATAAGGGAGACGTAGTATATACTGCGTGTAAGGGAATTCGTGCGAAGAACAAACCCTTATATCGAAAAGATTTTGTTGTAACCGGGATCACGTTCTCTGAGCGCAGACCTCACAAAGCCCATCTCAAGAATATAAGATAAGAAAAGTTAATCCAGTCTCCGGCTCACAACGATTAATTGTATAAGAGAGCTACATAAGGAAAAGAATGCACTTGAGTATTTTAATAAGAGAAATAAGTAATTTGTTCTACTCTCCCATGATAATTTGTAATTGACATGTATTAATATTTAAAGAGGGAGCAAACAAAGAATCTTAATATTTTGTAAAGGTATACTTGTTTTGTAATATTTTAGGAAGTAGAAATTAAAATCTTACATTTGATATAATGCAAAATAGTATTCGTATGTTTCATTTTAAAGCCTCAGAAGAGCAAGCTATGGCTTGCCCTTTTCAGAGCTACTTCTTTCCTGCCCACCGTCTTAAGTTATCAATTATTCAACCACCAATCGCCAATTGTTACAATAAAAGAGGGCAAGGGGTAGATTGTCGAGGGTGACTCTAAGCTAGTGCGTTTTATCAACTTATCAACAACTCAATTCGCGGACCTAGTACAGTGTATTAACAAGTCAATAAATGCAAATTTTTCGATAGAAAAAATGGCCACAATCGAAATTCACCTCAACAAGATGAATGACAAATTGGCCTTACCTAGAGGTGAAAGACATCGAATCCCCAGATCCATCAACTGGATTGGATCAGCTTGGAAATGGATTGCCGGAAATCTCGATGCTATGATATCTCGAAGATATCATAGAGAACCTCAACGAACAATATTAAATTAATACTAGGATGTTCGGTACCCTGCATGAGACTACAAGAAAGCTTAATTAAATGTTAGATCAATTTAGTAATGAAATCAAGTCAACCTTATTCGGACGATACGAACTAGATATTTTGGATCAAGTCATTATAGTAAAGGACGAGATTAACGAGATAATGCGCGCCTGTCAAATGGCTAAAAGTGGCATTGTGACAGGAAGACAGGTGTGTGGAAAGGCTCTTGAAAGGTCAGACTACTTGTACCTTCCGCACTAACAAGGAAGAGGTGATCGAATTGGTCTAGGAAGACACGATATTCCTTACCAACTTCATCGGACAATTAACATCTGGGAATTATTGAAGGATTCTTAATTGTACTTAGGTGAGTAAGCTAAATAATGAAACGGTCATGTTAAACAATATAACATTCACAAGCTCTTCATATTCACACACTCAGTTACTCTCACCGGTATTAACAAACATAAAACGAGTGCATGACTTGGGTCATGTGCATAGCATCGATGTAAGGAACATTGCTCCATTGAAAAACCTGAAGATTCAAGCTGCCTTCCTTTTCTTCACAAACGTGGGAATCGTCGTAGTAATAGCAGCTGTAGTATGGATTGCCGGGCGAAAAGTTAATCTCGATCCATCGGTGAATCTACGTTACGTCACGATTAATGCCAGGGTCAATTTAGAAGATCAGAGAACTACGTGATCATCTTCGACTCGAATCTGGCCATCTTCAACTGACGTCACGCATAATCTACGGGACGTAGATCCTTAAAGAGGGAAGAGTAAACACCGCGCACTTGGCCCTGAACTCCATATACGGCTGCAGTCTGTATGAGAATTGCTGACTAAGTTTATTCAGGTGCAAACCTGTTCACACGCTTATTGAAGATCAAGTTGCATCATGCTATTCGCACGACCAACGAACATCAAAAGCAATTAAGTTTTTTGGAATTGTAAGTCGAATGGTTGGGGGGGGTCGTTGCCTCCCTGTTCGCGATTTTTTTCCAGGAATCCTGGGATGGATTAATAATAATAATGCATATTTTTTATTTATATTTTTAAATGTCATTTATTCATATTTGTATAAGTCACTTTATCACTATTACATTTATTACTCAATTGTCGAAAGCCGTGAAACCGAGAGCACAAGGGATTTCTTACACAACAACAAAATCATGGAATGGACACGCAGTGAGCTAGGGATAAGACCAGTCTAAGATGAGTACCTGTGAATTATGATAAAGCAGGAAATTCATGTGAAAATTAAGTTAGTAGCAAAAATAACAGACATTGGCCGATCGTGCAAGTATATTGACATGTGTGCAATGAAATTGGATATACAGCAGCATATGCTAAGAAAGCTAGCCACCATAATACGAAAATGGGAGTTGTATAGATTGTACGTTTAAAAGTCCTAATTAAACTTAGTTTTTCATTAAGAATAATCAACGACCATTTGTGTTACATTTGTTTGTAAAAAAATATATATGAACTTTATGTGTTAAAACAATTTGACATTAATAAATGCCTAATTTTGAAAAAATGTTAATTTAATCAAAAATTCAGATTGATGACTACAGAGAACGTACTGCTTATGAAGGTTTTAATCTTTTGTACATGCATTGTAAATAAATTAAACTGCGAACGAAAAACTGCGGATAAAATAAGTATAATAATAAATAAAACTCGCGAAACTGCGAATAAACTGCGAACGTCTTCAGGTTGTTTAAATGGAAATTAAAATTAATAACGAAAAGTCATTCCAGTTATTGCTAAACGGAATAATGTGAGGGCATTTTGAGAATATTACTTAGAAAAGGTGTTTTCAGACGGAGTAGATCCGCATATTCATACACGGTCTTCTTAGTGAAAAAGAAAAACACTTGTAATATTCACCAATACGGGTGCAAAGGCTACACATCACATTTCCAGTATATCTTAAATTGAAAACTTTTAATTAGTTTGTAATCTTTTTCACCACTTGTTCCAAACATATATGATACATACACGAATGAAATAGAAGAGATTACGCCTTCGTGTTTTTTTTTCTTGAATTCTGACAGCGTGACGTAGGCCTGACTCTCTCCAATTGTATTCGCTCAGGTGGCCCAAACTAGCAGCCCTCGTAAGGGCCTGAGCAACTGTATGGGAGAATAGCTTTGTTGCGATCTTAACTTTTTGCCTCTCGGCGCCAACAACATTGAGATAGCTCGCTGTAATCTTATGTGTTACCGAGAGATCACCGGACGTTAAGGAAAGGAGTGCTAATATTATCTCCTTCCTTACTTCCTTGCCATTCATAAGAAAACCATGGTCCACAAAGTGGCTTCTCATGGGTTTTATTAAGTGGGGGACATCAGCAAACACAAACACTCTGTTGTTGGCATGCATAAATCTAGGAAATAAAACACTTCTTAAATTATATGAAACTCAGGGCTTAGATTATGACTTACCAAGGTTTCTCCATGGTTATTTCCAACTTTTGAAAGAGACCTCTGTTTCCTCCTCCCAGATCACTCACAACAGCAACAACATTATAACCAGATTCTTTGATTTTGTCAAGAATCCGGTATAAAATGTCCGTCGTTATCTGGCAATCAAATGCGTAGAAAACAGGTTGCTTCCATTTAGCCATCAATTTTAGAGGAATAAAAGATATAAGATTATGTTATCATGTTTTAACAAATAAGTGCTAAGTATGTTTACCTCGTAGCATTGCCACCTGTACATAATTAGCGGGAGCTAATGTGGCGTCTGTGGATCTATCGTAGCAAAAAGCTTTTCTTACTTTCATCTCATCGAAACTCAGTACACAAACTTTCTGAGCCTCGTCGAGTTGTGTTGCTGCCGTCAAGATCTTCATTACGGGTTCAATAATTCCAGGCGAAATCTCCATTCTGTGCGCCCATGTTTGCAATGTGCGCACATCCGGAAGAGGAATACAATAATTTATCAATTACTTACCTGATGTAAATATTCCTTTCAGGTGTTTCTCCACATTCAGCCTTTCAAATTCTGATTTTGCCAGCTTTCTTTGAAGTGAAAGAATTTCTTTTTGATAGCCCTTTTCTCTTTCCACTATAATGCAGTTATTTTTCTTTACGTTTTCACTGTAAGAATATAATTTATTGAAATGTCTTAAGAAATATGCTAACATGTCCTGTTTCAGCAGTTCAATCATTCCTTTTAATTCATTTATATTTTCATGATCAGGAATTAGGTCATTTTCGAGTGAAGGAGTTTCGTTATATAAACAAAACTCCACTGCAGGACTCACGTCTGTATCGACCTCAGGCTCAGCAATTGGTGGCAATCATTTCCTTCTTGGCCTTAGATTGCATCCTGATATCACGGGATGAAGGGTTGGCTGTTCTTAAAGGCTGAATAGTTGGCACAGTTTCTGCCTTTAACTTGAACCCATTGTTTTTGCATAGGCCTGCAATTAAACGACAATCATTATTATATTTCCATGAACATGCGATAATAGTATCTTACCCATTTACAATTTCAAATTGTATACTTCGTTCAATATCCTCCTCGGTAAAATGTGGAGAGCAAATCCTTGCAGAGTCCGGATTTAAATTATCCTTCCTTCAGCAGAAATGAATCCATTGCTTCCGCAAGACTTTGTCTTTAGGAAAGCAATAAAATCGCACACTACTCCTTCCCCTATCGTTGTTTTGGTTGCAATTGTACACGGCACACCTCATTTTGCTAAATAATTATATTTCTTTTCGTATAATTAATTCTTTTAATTACTTTTAAGTAAATTTTAAAGCTTAACGAGCGGAAATCTTGAAATGTCACATCCATATATATAGAAATGAATATCCGGCGCATCACGGCCTACGTAAGCAAAATTTGACAGATAGTTGGAAAACATGGCCGATTTGGGGAGAGCGTAATCTTGTAGCATGACATTCGTGTGATACATATGTATATGTATATTGTTGTTATTTTTATGCCTGTTCCAATTGCTCTGAAGTGCTACAAATGCCTACGAATTTCTCCGAGAAACTCACAAAAAGCGTTCCATTTGCTGATTTTTTCGTAGAAAAGAGAACTCATGAGAGAGTACAAAACTTCCCTACGAAATCTGTGGGCAGCAGTTGGCTGTGAAAATAAAAAAATCATCTGACATTTAATACATCTGATAGCTGTTTACGAATTTCTACGGAAAGTTGTTTCACAAGTTCCGGTAGAGTTACTCTCTGCAAGAGAGATTTTTACCCAAACTACTCAACTTCGAATTTCTGTACAGAAATGAATTGGAACAGGCCTTTTATTCATACATCTTACGGCGGAGTTTTAACTTTCAGTGTTCATGTGCAGGAATATAACATACCCTGCACATCATCTAACAATCACTTGAGTTCAAACCTAACTAACTATATTATATATATATATTGATTTTTTATTTAGGGCCAACAATAAATTATTATTAAGCGATACGAAAATATCACTAATACTCATATCCCTCATGGTATATGAGTTCGCACAGTATTTGTGACTGTAAATACGTTCAAAATGAAGAAAAAAGAGGAAGAAAACCGAAACTGTATGTAATACTCCATAGGCATCGGATTCCTTTCAAAGTATAAGTGAATATTGAGCGAGAGAAACATGTGTAAATGATATATCTCATAAAAATCGAATTAATAGTATTAGTGAATATTGAGTGGGAGTATCGTGTGTGAATACAATACTTCAGAATCATATCAGTGAATATCTGATGAATATTGAAATATCGTAATATCTGATATATTCCTATTAGTAATATGTAATACTATGTATACTAAACTATTAGTAATATTTTGAGGAATACTTATGTATATCAGAGTTGAGCATAAAATAACATAATGACTAATGACTAAAGAAATATGACTAAACGTTAGTCATGAATATATTAGTTCCCGGATTTATTCATGATTAACTTTTGTTCATGAATTTTCGTTATTCACTCATATGATTGATGGTTAGTCATGATTAATGTGTAGTCATGACTAACTCTGTACCCACCAACCGCGGGCATTTTGGGATTTTCGCATTTTCGTTTCCGGAAACGAGACCTTTTTTGATGACCAGATGAATGTTTTAATGTATTGTTTATGAGTTTTATGATGTAATAGATTTTGTGAAATAAATGCCTGACCTTAGGAAAAAGTAATTAGTAATAATAGTGACAAAGTCGGACATAGTGCTATAATTTTGCACAGTGCTGTTACGCGGCCAAACTACAATTGCAAGAATTATGTGGTCAGAAATCACCAAAAAACAAAAAGTTCGACAGTAATATTTTAAAGTTCGTAATCCACTCTATCATTTGAAAAACAAGTTAACTAACAACAGTTAACGAGGTCCGCCCAACACCTCCGAGAGTGGAAAAAAAAAATAAAATAAAATTCTTAAAAAAAGTGCAGTGTAGTGCAGTGAAGTGTTTCGGTAGAGCGCACACGGTCCGCTCCCCCCACTCCCACTCCTTCACAAGACACTGTTGGGCATTCTCGGTCGCAACTCCCGTTTGATCTACCAGACGAGCTGAAGCGATGCCCGAGTCTGCCTAACATCTGACATAGCGGATTCGGAAGTGTGAATTTTTGTTAGTGGACCAATTCAAGTCAATGTACGGGCATAATACCTACATTGATTTGTTTTGCGAAGCTAAACGCAGAATTTACACTTCCGAACTTTGCTTACTTTCACCAACTGCATTGTCGGAGTTGGTTTTCAGATGCCTACGACTGACATGAGGGGGAAATTTCGTGTTGACGTGAGCAACATTCGCGGACTGAGAACTAATCTCTTTGCCGTTTACGTCCACCTCTCTCGTCATAAACCAGCTGTCTTGGCGCTGAGCGAAACACAGGTGGGTGAGAATACCGATTTATCGGATTTGAACCTGCCTGGATATAGCTTGGTGCCCTTATTCTTTTTACACCGCGGTCTCGCCATTTATGTGCGTAGTGATGTTGCTTACCAAATTCAACCACAATACGGCCACTGTTCCAATCCGGAATTTAATTTTCTGTATTTAAAACTCCTTGTCCGTAAGCATTTAATCCACTACTGCTTTATTTATAGAAGTCCAAACCTGGACAGAAACTCAACTTATAACGAGTTTGATGCACTGTCCGACTCCATCTCAAGAATTGTATCCCTGTATCCTCCCACTGAAATCGCTATTGCGGGCGATTTCAATGTACACAATTCTTCCTGGCTTCGATTCTTCGATTCAGGCCAGACAGCACCCGAAGGAAATCTTCGCTGAGGTTAATAATTTAACCCAGCTTGTGAACGAGCCAACACGTATACCTGACATTGCAGATCATACCGCCAACACCTTGGATATGTTTCTCACCTCTTATCCTGAAAAATATTCAATTGATATATTGTCGCCTCTAGGCTCGTCCGACCACTGTGTCGTGTCAGCCAAATTCTCGTACTTTTTCCACACAGTTAGAGAACAAACTCCGAAAAGAACAATATGGCTCTACGAGAAAGCCAACTGGAGCGGACTTAACAACTTCTTTAGGAATTTTAACTGGTCACTATGCTTCCTCGATAGTGACGTGGATGCCGCTACTGATGCGATCACAAACATTTCGCTGGGCATGAGGTCCTTCATTCCTCACAGAGTGAAGAGCATCAAGCCTAAGGCAAACGCGTGGTACGACTTGAGCCGCAAAGAGACTATCAGGATGAGAGAGTTGAGTTTCCGGGATTATAAAGAAAGTTCAAACGGATCCGAAATGACTGTAATGCATTAATAAGACGTGTTAAATTCTCCTTTGACCAAAAGTTGAGTCAAAAAGTTCTACAATGCCCCAAGGGTAGCAGAAGCTTTTGTCTTTCGTAAAAAAGCATAAGGCATTCAGCCTCGTCTTCGATCCCAAAGTTCATTTGCAATGACATTCCAGCTTTGTCCCCGCCTGTACTTGAGAGCGTAAATTTCTCCATGGGGCAAATCCATTTTCGCGCTCGTACAGTAGCAAGAGTACTTAGAGATCTAAACATACATAAATCCGCTGACCCGGATGGTATACCCCCTGTTCTTCTGAAGAGGTGTTCTTCTACGCTGGCAAAACCACTGCGTAAGCTTTTCCATCTGTCCTACTCTTCAGGGCTCTTTCCGAGTAAGTGGAAAACTGCATTTGTCCAGCCCGTCCCTAAAAATCGCGAATATTCGTCACCTACCTTCTACCGACCCATAGCACTAAAGTCCCTTCTCTCCAAGGTCGTGGAAACGCTGATAAACCGTCAGCTTATGAAATATCTTGATTCCCGGAAGCTTCTTAATGACCGTCAGTACGGCTTCCGAAGCAACCGTTCCACTAGTGATCTGATGGCATATCTCATTGAAAAGTGGAACCAATCTTTGCACAATGTAGGAGAAAGCAAGATTGTTGCGCTTGATATTTCAAAGGCATTTGACAGGGTCTGGCACCAGGCTCTCTTGTCGAAAATGCGTGCTTTTGCGATCGATGAGTCTCTTCTTCAATGGATTAGAAATTACCTTTCGAATCATTCAATACAAGTCGTTTTGGATGGATTCAAGTCTGATATTCACCATATTAGTGCTGGTGTTCCCCAGGACTCTGTTTTGTCTCCGACACTCTTCCTCATTTTTATAAATGATCTCTTGTCTGCTACTATAAATTTTATTCATTCCTTCGCTGATGACAGTACCCTCAACTTTTCATATTCGTCCCTTGGCTCACGTCCATCCACTTCGGCCATAGACTCGGAACGGCAGCGTATGTTAAGCACATTAAATTCCTACCTTGACAGCATAATCGATCGGGGAAATAAGAATAGAGTGGAATTTCATGCTTCCAAAACCCAGTGCTGTCTACTGTCATTAAAGCGATCACAAAATAATCAGCCGTTATCCATTAACGGCATTTGCGTTGTTGAAACCGAAAGACTTTCCATCCTCGGTATGTGTATCAACCCAACAATTAGTTGGAACGATCACATATTTGAGGTCGCCAAAAATGCAGCGAAATGTCTAGGCTTCTTTAAACGATGCAAGAAGTACTTCACCCCCTCTGATCTAGCTACTATATACAAGGCCTACATACGCCCAAAACTTGAGTATAACGCTCCTATTTGGTCAGGTGCTTCTAAGACCTCCCTGCACCTGCTGGATAGAATTCAAAAGCGAGCGATAAAACTTATAGGTGACAGTAATATTGCAAAGTCGATTGACTCGTTAGAACACCGACGTAATGTCGCGTCGTTGTCACTCTTTTATTGCTATTGTAACAAGAAATGCTCAGATGAATTAGCCAGTTGCATTACTCCCCTTCAAGAATTCACCCGCAACACACGCCTCGCTAAGAATGCCCACCAATTCACCCTCAAGCCCTCTTTCGGACGTACAGTCAAATTCAGAGACTCGTTTTTTAGCCGCACTACACGAATCTGGAATGCTCTTCCCAGCTCGATTTTTCCTCCTCATTACAATCCACAGGCATTTAAAACCAATGTGCATCGGTACTTCCTCTCCCTCTCTTCCTCTATACCTTCGGCCCGAGCTGTGACTTGATCCGGTCACTTAAGGGTACTCGCAACCCCTTTTGCACGCGTCAATTATATAAAAAAAATAACTCAACTCTCAAAAAGATAAGACATTTTTTATGAACAGAGATATGGCTTGAATAAATGCTATAATTTAGTGATTAATTTACTTTACTTGGGGGGCATGGGCCGGTGCACGAGAGGTTACGTCGTTGATTGCGGTCAACATGTCGAGCTGCCAAGGCTATCCTCGTTAGTGCACAGGTCAAGTTGACATACAGTCCCCACGCGGCGCCCCCTGGATAGCCATCACAACACCTGTTGTATGTTGATCTAATGTATGCAGCAAGCCCCTCTGCTCGAGAGTTTAAATCTTGGGCCTGTCCTACCAGTATTTGGCTTGTGCGTGAGGTTAACTTGCTCACCACGTAAAAAAGCCTTTAGTTCAGAAACGCCGAAATGCCTCGGATAAAGTAGGACCAACTGCAAACGTTTTAAGGACAAAGATTTTCAGTTTTGCACGTGGAATGTGAGGTCCTTTAACAGACCACGTGCCGAACAACTTTCGGAGGCTCTTGATTGCTACAAGGCAGACATTACCGCCATCCAGGAAGTGCGATGGGATGGGCCTGGCATGAAAACGATGAAGAACTGTGATATCTACTACAGTGATTGCTATAGAGAGAAAAGACAACGCTTATTCGGATGCGGATTTGTTGTTCGAGGCCAACTTAGGCAAAAAGTCTTGAGCTACGACCCCGTCAGCGAACGCCTCGTGACAATCCGCATCAAGGCTAAATTCTGGAACATCAGTCTAATTTGCGCTCACGATCGACGTCAGACACAGCTAAACAAGACGCCTATAAGGCGACGCTGCTTCGAACAACGAGGGCTGTTTGTGAGCTCTACGAACAGAGAGGAAGGGAAGAGCACTGACTTCTCAGAAGGAAAAAGAAAGATCAAATGGAAAGGTGTTATGGCAGGAATGAAGTCCGAAAGTTTTACCGAAAGGTAAAACAGATATCCGGAGGATACCAGGTTCGGACCAAGGCCTGCCGGGACCACAACGGACAACTCGTAGTAGAGTCGCAGTCTGTGATGACGGACCAAATCCCGCTGTTAGGCAGAATGTTCCACTTAATTTGGACGATGATAGACAAGCATTCCGTCTCCCCGACTTAGACGAGGTGAAGAGAGCAAATATCCAAGCTGAAGTCGAACAAAGTTGCTGGAGCGGACGGACTGTCCGCAGAACCATTTAAAGCAGCTGGAGATGACCTGGTTGGGCGCATGCATCAGCTCATCTGTAAGATATGGTCGGAGGAAAGCATGCCGGATGAGTGGAAACTCAACGTCGTTTGCCCGGTTTACAAGAAAGGAGACCCCTTTGACTGCGCCAACTACAGAAGGAATAGTCTCCTGAACATCGCATACAAGATTCTCTCTGCCGTATTGTATGAGCGTCTGAAACCGTTTGTCCATGAACTGATAGGTCCCTATCAGTGTGGTTTCAGGATAGGGAAGTCCACTATAGACCAGATCTTCACTTTACTGCAGATCCTGGAAAAGACTCAAGAAGTGCAAATTGACAATCACCACCTATTCGTCGATTTCAAGGCCGCGTATGACAGCGTGCATAGAGACGAGCTATACAGTGCCATGTCTAGTTTTGGCATCCCTACCAAACTCGTCAGATTGTGTAGGATGAAGATGGAGAACTCTCGCTGCTCCGTCAAGGTCGGTACCAAACTCACCGAGACCTTCAATGTCAAAAAAGGTCTTAGACAAGGTGACGTACTGTCATGTGACTTCGGTAACATCATCCTCCAGAACATCGTGCGTAACTCACAAATCAACACCAGAGACACAGTCTTCCAGAAGTCAGTTCAATTGCTAGCCTACGCTGATGACATTGATGTGATTCGACGAACATAGCGAGCCGTTAATGAGGCGTTTGCTGACATTGAAGCGGAAGTGGCTAAAATGGGTCTGGCGGTAAATGAGGGCAAGACTAAGTACATGCTGTCATCAAGGAAGGACACACAACATCGACGTCTTGGACAGAGCGTCACACTAGGCAGTAGAAACTTCGGGGTAGTCAAGGACTTTGTCTACCTCGGCTCCGCGGTAAACAGGGACAACAACATCAGTACCGAAATCAAACTTAGAATCGCTCTTGCCAATCGCTGTTTCTTTGGGCTCAAGAGGCAATTGAGTAATAAAGCCCTCTCTCGAAGGACTAAGCTCGCTTTGTGTAACAGCTTGATCATCCCCGTCCTACTTTATGGCGCGGAATGCTGGACGTTGGCAAAGGCGGATGAGGAAGCCTTTAGTATTTTCGAGAGAAAAGTTTTGCGTGCGATTTTTAGTCCTGTTTGCGTTGATGGCATCTGGAGGAGAAGATTTAATGACGAACTCTATGGACTGTACAGCGACATGCGCCTAGTTATGCGCCTACGGATACAACGCTTAAGATGGCTATGCCATGTAGAGCGTATGGACACCACTGCTCCGGCTCGAAAAGTCTTTGAATCCGTGCCATTGGGACAACGCAACAGAGGACGACCTAGACTAAAGTGGCATACACAAGTGGAGAAGGAGCTCAACCAACTTGGTGCTAGCTGGAGAGGCATGTTATTTGAGACCCAGGTCCACCCCGGACTGTAGCGCCACAAGAAGAAGAAGAAGAAGATTAAGTTACTTGAATAACTTATGAATTATGATTGAGTGATTTCTGCGAATAAAGAGTAGTTTATTGGTCAATCATTATTTTCATCAATAATGAATAAAATAGTCGTTAGTCCCTTGAATCCAGCAACTAATGACTAATTTAGTCATTAGACATTATTGTATGTATACATATTCGCTCTATCCCTATTGATTATGATGTCATGGAATATCGAAAATTTAATGGATATATATGTATTTCTTAAATTCAGAAATATTCATTTACGTCTTTATTGTCTGAGAAAAAAAAGCAAAACTAAAGTGTGTTTATGAAACAACGAGAATGTGAGCGAAGTTGCTCAAGTCGGAATTTCCTTTTTTAGAGCAAGTTGTCTGCAGCTAGTCCAATGTCATCTTTCAGAAGATGTCACTATAGATGATGCGGCCGCAGTGTGATGCCAAATCTCGATCAGATGGTCTATTCTGAGATGTTGAAGGAATGAAGCTTTGCTGCATAATTGTGCTCCGCATAAGGTGAAATTGTACATGGTGTGTTGGTTTCTGCTGGTGACAGCTCCTCTTCGTGTTGTAGGTATGCCAGTTTTAATCATTTTGTTAAAATATTGGTTTGTTTATTGTTGATGTTTATTGTGTACAGGTTTGAAGGGATTCGTTCCACTATTTTGTGTAGTCCGATGTTGTTGCAATAAAGATTTGCGAACGGTGTCGTCTCGGAGAAAGACATGAGTGGCCTTTAGAGTGATACAAAGTGTGCACTGGACGAAGTTCACTCATGTGTCTTCTCAGATGATCAAGAAATATTTTGGTGGTATCGGTCACTGGTCAATGGATGAGAAGTTTGCCTGGTATACGCAGGATTGTTCCGTATAGCATCTCAGTACACTACGCCTGCAGATCCTCGTTGAAGCAAGTATTAAGTCCCAGCATTATCGTCGGCAGGAGTTCCAACCAAGGAGCCTTGTTGTCGTGCGATGCCATTGTTTGTGCTATTTATTTGGCAGTTGCTCGACCACTCGTATGAGCCAAATGTGAACTATGTCGAACACTCTACAACATAGCGTTGTTGGGATGTATAGCCGGATGATGCTTTTCGAAATATCGCAGTACAAGTGTTTGCCGTTGTCTGCTACAAGTTCCTGGTGTTCATCTCTTCGTTCTTCGGCGATTTCCTCCAGATATAATTCTGTTCGCATGTTGACTGCTGCTATCGCCGGGAACATGAACTACGTCCGTTGAGAATTGTCTGATGTAGTCCAACTGCTTAGCACGTCGTTTTGAGACTCTCGACGGTTCGAATGGACTCGGTTCGTGTGTGGACGTTGTGGTTAGATGTGTTCCTGGCGAGTGACGGGTTTGGAAGGGCTGGATAATTTTTCAGCAATTGGGTACTCCTCCGCTATTGTCTGGATACCGCCGCGTGTATATTATTGTTGCTGTTCGAGTAGCCATTTGCGTCTTTCCATCGGTGAATGGATGATGCTTCAAATCCACCAGTAGGTTGAATTCAGCGAGGAAGTCAGCTCCGAAGATTAGCCGGCATACGTCAACAACCTGGAAACGCCATTTAAACCGCCGACTTAGTCCAAGGTTAAGGCCCAGCAATTTATCTCCGTATGTACAAATTGGTGCGCGTAGAATTTGAAGTCGATTGCTGAATTTCTTTTGGCATACGAAAGAGGAAATACCGAGATGTCGCCGGTGTCGATATTTTCGACGATGCTGATTGCTGATGTTGCCGGAGTCCGTGGACGACTGCGACTGCGTGGTTGTCTCCAGATTGTTCGGGCTTGTCTCCAGATTAGCTAAGTGCTTTTTGATAGAGAATTGCTGCTTGGTTCCATAGCTGACGAACTTGTAAATGGAGTAGGAGAGGTCAACATCATGATGGAATTTGATGATGGCTCCATCACTTTCACGATTTTGTCGGCGATTTCAGCCAACTTGGATAGGTCGTTGATGGCGCTTGTTACCAACACAGCTCGCACTGGTGCACTTAGCCGTGCAATCATAGCGTCCACAGATATTCATCCTGCACATTGTTCTCTGCCAACGTTCTCATTCTGCTCAGTATTTGTGACGGCCTTTGATCACCTAATGCTGGATTTGAATGCAGACTCTGCGAAAATGTTTATTATTCTTAGAGTGTAATACCTGTTTAAAGCCGGAGGATTTTCGAAAATTGCACTGACTTGACCCAACGTTGAGCTGTTCAATTCGCTTACCAATTTATTGTACTTTGGGGCGTCAGTGTAAATCATGTTCGTCTGGAACATTGACTCAATGTGCGCAAACCACAATGCAGAACGATGTTTCCATAGTGGTCGAATGCGCAATTGTGAAATATTTTCGTTTAAAATGTGAATAAAAATGGATAAAAGTATGGGGAACCAGGTGTGACAGCAAACAATACACGGGACTGCACTTTAAAGAAATGTGTATTTTTATTTTTATTAATTAAACGCTGTTTACAGGAGGATGCATTACACACGAATGATATTTGAAGTTGATTATTGCTTTTGATTGATGATTTATATATTACAGAGAATACACTATTAGAAAATGTTATTTATATTGTTCTTATGATGTCCTTTCACTACGACCGATGTTATAATTAATAAAAATAAGGAAACCTTACCTAAAAAGAACTATTAAACATGTTTGTGGCAACCATTATTGAGCAATCGAAATGTAATGAATATATTTTGCGAAGCATTTCTGTCTAATTTCACTAACAACGAAGATGTGTGGCATTTATAGTACATTATTATATTTTTTTTTTTTTTTTTTTTTGGTTGGAGGTTTGGATCAACTACACTGGAGCACTCAGACTCAAATACTGGTCCATTGTACTACCAGGCAGTAACCTTCATTTAATGTAATTTCTTGGTTTTCCAAAGAAAAAACCAAAGATGCGCCTCTGTGATATAGAACTTAGGTTTTCAATTCCCACCACATCAGCGCCAAATAACCGCCACCTGATACGAGCGAAGGCAGGACACTGACAGAAAAAGTGCTCTGAAGTGTCTTCACCTTCTCCACAGGCGTCGCAGAATGTGACATCACTAAGCCCAAGCCGACTCAGGTGCATAGCGAAGGTAAAGTGTCCCGTTAATACGCCAACAAGTCTTCTGCACTCGTTTCTGTCTAGGGATAGCAGAAAAGAAGCGGATTTCTTGCAGACGTTTGGGAGCATACTCTTGGTCACCCTGCATCCTGGAGAGTCACGCCATCTCTGGTTGTGCTGTAGGGATACCCAACCATCGACGGAGGCCCTGACCAGGGACGCGGGTAATCCCAAGGCGGGTTCGGGTCCTACGAATGCCTCTGCTGAACCTAGCCTAGCTAGTTCATCGGCAGTTTCGTTTCCCAGGATCCCGTGATGACCAGGGACCCAGACAAGTCTTAGCGAATTCAGCCTGCCGACCGAATTGAGGGAAGACTTGCATTCCTGAACTATCTTGGAAGTGGTTAAAGGGTTGAGTAAGGCCTTGAGCACAGCTTGACTATCGCTGCAGACGCAGATACTTCTTCCCTTCCACCTATTCTTCACAATGTAGTTGGTGGCCATTAGGATCGCGAAGGCTTCCGCCTGGAAGACCGACGCGAAGTTTCCTAAGGAGGTGTGAAGTCTAATGTTGTCGTTTTCCACGAAGGCTCCAGCGGGGGGAGATTATTCAGAGCATCAAGAGCAGAGCCAGGCGTGCTGGGGAAAGCCCCTGTGCAGCCGAGACAAACTGTTCTTTGAAACTTGGTGAAAGCGGCAGTCAAGTATTTACGCGAAAGCTTGTTCCACCAAACGACTGATGCATAAGAGAGGAGTGGTCTTATCATTGCCGTATAGATCCAAACGGATCTTTTGGGTGATAGACCCCAGGTTTTGCCTAAAACTCCCTTGCATTGCCAGAAGACTGACAGCGCCTTGGAGGTTTTCGTCTCAATGTGTCTTTTCCAGAGAAGTTTACTGTCCAGGATAACACCTAGATATTTGGCTTCATTGGAAAGTGGGATATTGACGCCTTTAAGTACCAGTCGAGTCAAACCAATCATATTCCTCCTTCTCGTAAAGAGAACAACCTCAGTTTTAAGAGGGTTGACGGAAAGCCCATTCCTGGTACACCATCTATCGATCGTGTCAAGAGCCGCCTGTCCGCGTGCGCTGACGGCCGCAAGACATGGTCCGGTAACCAATACGGCTACGTCGTCTGCATAAGCCTGGGCATAGGTGATAGAACTATTCAAAACGGAAAGCAGAGAATCAACCAGCATGCACCATAGGAGGGGAGACAGGACCCCGCCTTGGGGGCAGCCCTTGTTAACCTCCGACATTACAAACTTGTCACGCTCCGCCTCCGCGATTATAGTCCTGTTCATTAGCATTGCTCTTATCCACAATACCAATGATTCCTCTACGCCGTGATATCTGGCCGCGTTACACATGCCATCAAAAGTCGCATTGTCGATAGCGCCCTCTATGCCGATGAAAATGCCCAGTGCGTAGTCTTTCCTGTCAAGTTCACTTTCAATTCTACCGACGAGATTTTGAAGTGCTGTCTCGCAAGATTTTCCGCGCTGGTAGGCATGTTGCATTTGAGATAGAGGGTGTGATCGCAGAGCGTTTTTGCGCATGTGCAGTTCGACCAGCCTCTCCAAGCATTTTAGCATGAAGGAGTTGAGACTGATAGGCCTGAAGTTTTTGGCGAGTGAGTAGTCTCCTTTACCAGTTTTCGGTATAAAGGCTACCCTCACTGTACGCCAGGTGCTTGGAATGTATGCCAGCGCGAGGCTGGCAGTGAAAATTCTTTTCAGAGCCGGCAGTATAGGGTCCATGCCCTTTTGCAGCATTGCTGCATATATGCCATCGGTGCCGGGTGACTTGAAACCATCAAAAGACGCTACAGCGTACTTGATGGCTTCATCAGTTACGACGAGCGATGAAATATACCAGCTTCTGCGAGTAGAATTTGTCTGCTCATCCCCAGTTTCGGAAATCGGCACTGGTTTTGAGTCAGTTCCCAGAGAAGTGAGTCTCAAGCATGAGTTGGAGGGTCTCAGCTTTAGACTCGGTGTAGGTACCGTCTGGTTTTCTTAGTGTGTCCAGCCTCACTGCTTTGTCCCTTTTGAGGACTTTTACTAGTCTGCTGGTTTCACTGAGTGTTTCGATTTTCCCACAAAAATCTTTATAAGAGGCACTTTTCGAAGCTCGAATAAGCCTTTTATATCAGTTTTGTTTTAATCGATATAGGACCCAGTCCTCTTCCAGATTGGTCTTAAGTGACCTATTCAGAAGTTTTCTGGTTTCCTTGCTCTTTCTCTGCAATTCCGAGTTCCACCACGGAACAGGGGTTCTGCAGGGGTGTTTTTTGACTGGGCATGTCAGTTCGAAGCATTGGGTTAGGGTGTCATTCAGGTTCCGAACTGCCACCTCAACCTTGTACCTCGTTCTGAGTTTTGGGAGAGGCACCGTGCGACTTCCTAACTCTTTCCTAAACTTTGGCCAGTTTGTTCTCCTAGAGTTCCTGCTCCTCTGCGAGATATTGGTTTCGCATTCGAATCGGGACTCTATGTATCTTTGGTTCGACATGGACACTTCCGACAGAACTTTCCAGTCCGTGATCTCCTTGAGATATCTATTTGATAACGTTAAGTCAATCACCTCCTGTCTTCTTGTCGTGACAAACGTTGGTTGCGATCCAACGTTGTTTATGGTCAAGCCAGACGAAAGTGCGAAATCGAGAAGATACGACCCTCTTCTGTTACATTTGCTGCTGCCCTAGAAGATGTTCTGAGCATTAGCGTCACAACAGATAACGAGACCCATCTTTTTCGATTCGCAGTGCTCTACGAGTTCCGCTGCTTCCCTTGGTGGAGGTGGTAGAACGGAATCGTAGGGGAAGTAGGCCGAAGCCACGACAAAATTATGCCATGAACTGCCTGATTTGTAATTTATAACCGCAGCAACTAAATCTTGCCCACAGAATTATCCAAGCTTGGTTGCTGGGAGAAGATTTGGCACAATAAGACAAGCTCTCGATCTTTCCGATCGCTCATCGTAGAGTGGGGAAAAGCCTCGTAGACTACCAAGGCCACAGATGCGATTTTTCCACACCCATGGTTCCTGGATAGACACGATGTGTGAATTAGAAGAAGTAGAATTGCAGTGGCATCCTTAGAATGATGAAGGTTGATCTGGGTAAGCAGTGGCATGCAGAGTTACCGTGGAAAACATCCCTTATTCGCAAACCTTGGACATGAGGCGGAAGTTAATCCGTCCAAGGTGCAGATAGGGACGAGAGTGAGTCCGGGATCCAGCAGATGGCGCGCGTGAGTTTTGTGGGCCTGGGAACCTCAAAACTTGTGGTTTCCAGAGGGGGGATTTTCGATACGGAGGCGCTCAGCCACTCAAGAGATTGCTGTGTGGAGCACTTTACCAAAAAGGTTCCGTTTTCCAGAGCACAGCCCTCCACTTGGAAGCAAGCGTTCTCCGCCGAAGCCAGCTCCCACAGCTGATCTGCGCAGTATTTGCATTCTGCGTCGGTCATGCTGTCGTCATTGCCAGCTTTCCCTATTCGCAGCAGCAGAGAAGAGATAGCAGCCTTCTTATAGGACTGCGGATCTCGTTCTCCGCTTGCCGCGAGTTTGAGTCTGTTGGCAGGCTCTACTGAGGGCATTGTAGAGTGAGTGGCAAGAGTCATTTTTTTCAGCGCCACAGCGGGCGGAGGGTGTTTTGGGTATGGTGGTTGGGGCCTCCAGAATCCTTGCCCCGACCGCTGTCGAAAAGACAACGGGTGGATTGTCGCAGTCGCGAGTACCACCTGGAGTAGCTAAATCCTTTGGGTTTGCCTCCATACAGTCTTTATTTAGGACGTCCAAAGACAAGACGTTTCTGGACTTTAGTTCGACGTCTCACCTGGGATCTGCCGAACCGAGGTTCATTGACTCTTAAGCCCTTCCGCCGCGACAAGGCATCCAGAAAGGAAAGGGTACATTATTATATACTAAAATCATTAATTTTGTTCGAAGTAAGGACATTTTTCAGGTTTAAGTTATTTTTTGAGTATTATTTCAGACAACAAGTACAAAAATATTATCAGACATAATATATATTAAACCCAGTTATAAAAACAATATAAGTTTTTAGAATTGTACTAGTATTTAAGATCAGTAGCAGTTGTTAAGCGTTCTGTAGTGTTTGGGAGTTCATAAGTAATAATAATAATTGGATGGCGCAACAGTCCTCAGAGGGACCAGGGCCTAGCTTGCTCATCAACTACTTGTGTTGTGCGCACTGATGTTCTCTCACGAGTAGAAGAGACCTACTGCTTTTTGCCGACTCCGAACGGCGAAGTTAATTACTCTTTGAGTGTTAGCATCTGCTCGAAAGAGTTGACGCCATTTAGCCGGGAATCGCACCGAGTGTCGCATTCTACTCACTACGCCACGGCGGCCACGAGTTCATAAGTACGAGTTAGTAAATTATTGCGTTCAAAATAAGTTTATGTAATATGTTTGTTTCTGAATTAATTATAAAGTCTCGAGACTTTTGCTTTTCTGATGCAACTACCTCCTCACAATGTTTAACATTTGAATTCCGCTGCATTAAGGCGACGTGTCACGTCGTGTTTTTCTCCTATTGTAAACTATCTATTCTGGAAACAAAACGACGAAAATAGAAATTTTGAGGGGGGCGGAACTCTCCGTCCCCAAAAACTTAGTGTTAAAAGTGCAAACTCCACTACGACAATGAGCAATCACAACAGGTATCATTTGCTGCAGCTGGATGATGATGTTGAAAATAAACGTTCTAACGTCATTAAAGAAGTGTTCCACATATTGTGGTTATCATATCGTCTAGTGAAAAAGTGTGAAACGCTTTAAATAGCATGAACATCGATAATTATTTGATCAAAATTATTTCACTCGGGCATAAAATGTTCCTTCTGACCATGCAATGATTTGAAAAAAATAAAACTGAACTTTCCCGCCTAAACTTTGAATTCTTCTCACACTCAAGCAACAGCACCAGGCCCTTTAAGGTAGTATTGTCGGGATTAGATATGCTTAGCTGCATCGCTGTTAAGTATGAACTCATCTCTCTTGGTGTTAAATGCACTAATGTAAAAATGATAACGATAATCCCTGTGATAAACTGCAAAATGAATATTATCTGTACACTGTGTATATTGAGCGTTTCACTATAAAATTAAATGAGCTTAAGCGTAATATTAATAGCTTGTTTAAAACAATCATCTAGTGGGATTTTAAAAAGAAAAGCCCTTTGAGGTAACTCGGTATTACAATTGTCAAGTATATGGCCACGGCTCCATGCACTGCCACATCCGAAGTTTCTGTGCTGTTTGCTCCGGCAATCACAAATGAGACCATACATTGTGCCAATTGCAAAGGGCCTTACAAGTCATCCGGTCCAACCTGTATCAGACGTAAAGAGCATTTGGACATGAGACACAGGATCAGTTGCCACAGCTACCACACGATCGATTTTCTCTTGCCCATTTCCCTTCACTACCAACGCCTAGAAATCGTGCTGCAGCACACATGCATTTGGGATCTAAGCAAGCTCATCAAACAACAACGAACATCAAACAGCAACCTTCGTGGAGCAGACCAATGCAACCTGCACTATCAAACAACAACACTCTGCCATCATGTAGCAAGTTACACTAGCAGATAACTCGAAACTTTTTTTTTTTTTTTTTTATAATTGACGCGTGCAAAAGGGGTTGTGAGTACCCTTAAGTGACCGGATCAAGTCACAGCACGGGCCGAAGGTATAGAGGAAGAGAGGGAGAGGAGGTACCGATGCACATTGGTTTTAAATGCCTGTGGATTGTAATGAGGAGGAAAAATCGAGCTGGGAAGAGCATTCCAGATTCGTGTAGTGCGGCTAAAGAACGAGTCTCTGAATTTGACTGTACGTCCGAAAGAGGGCTTGAGGGTGAATTGGTGGGCATTCCTAGCGAGGCGTGTATTGCGGGTGAATTCTTGAAGGGGAGGAATGCAACTGGCTAATTCATCTGAGCATTTCTTGTTAAAATAGCGATAAAAGAGTGACAACGACGCGACATTACGTCGGTGTTCTAACGAGTCAATCGACTTCGCAATATTACTGTCACCTATAAGTTTTATCGCTCGCTTTTGAATTCTATCTAGTAGGTGCAGGGAGGTCTTAGGAGCACCTGACCAAATAGGAGCGTTATACTCAAGTTTTGGGCGTATGTAGGCCTTGTATATTGTAGCCAGATCAGAAGGGGTGAAGTACTTCTTGCATCGTTTAAGGAAGCCTAGACATTTCGCAGCATTTTTGGCGACCTCAAATATGTGATCGTTCCAACTAATTGTTGGGTTGATACACATACCGAGGATGGAAAGTCTTTCGGTTTCAACAACACAAGTGCCGTCCATGGATAACGGCTGATTATTTTGTGATCGCTTTAACGACAGTAGACAGCACTGTGTTTTGGAAGCATTAAATTCCACTCTATTCTTATTTCCCCAATCGATTATGCTGTCAAGGTCGGAATTTAATGTGCTTAACATACGCTGCCGTTCCGAGTCTAAGGCCGAAGTGGAGGGACGTGAGCCAAGGAACGAATATGAAAAGCTGAGGGTACTGTCATCAGCGAAGGAATGAATAGGATTAGAAGTAACAGACAAGAGATCATTTATAAAAATGAGAAAGAGTGTCGGAGACAAAACAGAGCCCTGGGGAACACCAGCATTAATATGGTGGATATCAGACTTGAATCCATCCAAAACGACTTGTATTGAACGATTCGAAAGGTAATTTCTAATCCATTGAAGAAGAGACTCATCGATCCCAAAAGCACGCATTTTCGACAAAAGAGCCTGATGCCAGACCCTGTCAAATGCCTTTGAAATATCAAGCGCAACAATCTTGCTTTCTCCTAAATTGTGCAAAGATTGGTTCCACTTTTCAGTGAGATATGCCATCAGATCACCAGTGGAACGGTTGCTTCGGAAGCCGTACTGCCGGCCATTAAGAAGCTTCCGGGACTCAAGATACTTCATAAGCTGACGGTTGATCAGCGTTTCCATGACCTTGGAGAGAAGGGACGTTAGTGCTATGGGTCGGTAGGAGGTGGGTGACGAACTTTCGCCCTTTTTAGGGACGGGCTGGACAAATGCAGTTTTCCACTTACTCGGAAAGAGCCCTGAAGAGTAGGACAGATGGAAAAGCTTACGCAGTGGTTTTGCCAGCGTAGAAGAACACCTCTTCAGAAGAACAGGGGGTATACCATCCGGGCCAGCCGATTTGTGTATGTTTAGATCTTTAAGTACTCTTGCTACTGTACGAGTGCGAAAATGGATTTGCCCCATGGAGAAATTTACGCTCTCAAGTACAGGCGGGGACAAAGTGCTATCTGGCAGCGTTGAGCTAGCTGCAAAGTGTGCAGCAAGCAGATTAGCTTTGTCCAAAGAGCTGACAGCTGGAATGTCATTGCAAATGAGCCTTGGGATCGAAGACGAGGCTGAATTCCTTATGTTTTTTACGAAAGACCAAAAGCTTCTGCTACCCTTGGGGCATTGTAGAACTTTTTGCCTCAACTTTTGGTCAAAGGAGAATTTAACACGTCTTATTAATGCATTACAGTCATTACGGATCCGTTTGAACTTTTTCCGGGCTTCCTCAGAAGGGTTGGCTTTATAATCCCGGGAACTCAACTCTCTCATCCTGATAGCCTCTTTGCAGCTCAAGTCAAACCACGCGTTTGCCTTAGGCTTGATGCTCTTCACTCTGTGAGGAATGAAGGACCTCATGCCCAGCGAAATAATGTTTGTGATCGCATCAGTAGCGGCATCCACGTCACTATCGAGGAAGCATAGTGACCAGTTAAAATTCCTAAAGAAGTTGTTAAGTCCGCTCCAGTTGGCTTTCTCGTAGAGCCATACTGTTCTTTTCGGAATTTGTTCTCTAACTGTGTGGGAGGAGTACGAGAATTTGGCTGACACGACACAGTGGTCGGACGAGCCTAGAGGCGACAATATATCAATTGAATATTTTTCCGGATGAGAGGTGTTAGCGGTATGATCTGCAATGTCAGGTATTCGTGTTGGGTCATTCACAAGCTGGGTTAAATTATTTACCTCAGCGAAGATTTCAACATACCTTCCTTCGGGTGTTGTCTGGCCTGAATGTCGAAGCCAAGTAGAATTGTGTACATTGAAATCGCCCGCAATAGCGATTTCAGTGTGAGGATACAGGGATACAATTCTTGTAATGGAGTCGGACAGCGCATCAAACTCGTTATAAGTTGAGTTGCTGTCCAGGTTTGGACTTCTATAAACAAAGCAGTAGTGGATTAAATGCTTACGGACAAAGAGTTTTAACCACAGAAAATTAAATTCCGGTTTGGAACAGTGGCCATATTGTGGTTGAATTTGGTAAGCAACATCACTACGCACATAAATGGCGAGACCGCGGTGTAAAAAGAATAAGGGCACCAAGCTATATCCAGGCAGGTTAAAATCCGATAAATCGGTATTCTCACCCACCTGTGTTTCACTCAGCGCCAAGACAGCTGGTTTATGGCGGGAGAGGTGGACGTAAACGGCAAAGAGATTAGTTCTCAGTCCGCGAATGTTGCTCACGTCAACACGAAATTGCCTCCTCATATCAGTCTTAGGCATGTGAAAACCAACTCCGACAATGCAGTTGGTGAAAGTGAGCAGAGTTCAGAAGTGTAAATTCTTCGTTTAGCTTCGCAAAACAAATCAATGTAGGTGTTATGCCCGTACATTGACTTGAATTGGTCCACTAACAAATATTCACACTTCCGAATCCGCTATATCAGATGTTAGGCAGACTCGGACATCGCCCCAGCCCGTCTGGTAGAACAAACGGGAGTTGCGACCGAGAATGCCCAACAGTGTTTTGTGAAGGAGTGGGAGAGGAGGGAGCGGACCGCGTGTGCTCTACCAATGCACTTCACTGCACTACACTGCACTTTAAATTAGGTTTTCGTTTTTTTTTTCGCTTATTTCCCTGAAAGAAAGAAAAAGTCTAATTGCTGGGAAAATTTTTTCATGATTTGATAGGATCGTATCCAAACCACTCAATTCTATTCCCCATGTCTGGTAACATACATTCCTACATCAATGCGTATGAAACCTTCAACGCTTGACTTATTCCTGAAGAACTCATACAAGATTATTGATGGGGAAAAGAAATACAATATTAATTCAAAGATAAAAGAAGTAAAAAAATAACAAAAAGAAAATTTGCAGCAAGGGAATAAAAAACAAATCTATTTCATTATGATTAAAAGAGAAGAGCCAATTTTTAATATTATTCAAAAATACTGTTATCCTTCTCTCACACCTAAGGTTCACAGGTAATAAATTCAATAAGCGTGAGGCAGTAACATAAAAGAAACGTAAGAAATGAGTCCTATGTATAGTTGGAATAGCGGCAACGTGTTTGAAATTGATGCGTAATTTAACAATCGCCTTAAATCACCCCGGAAGAAAAGTCGAACTTATTAGCCGATACTTTCTGCCAGAATCATACAGTAACAGCGCAACACGGTGCTGATCGTACTGTCATAAATGTAATGCGCACCAAGTAAATTGTTTCCAATTCATCAGTTCTACTTGATGAATCTTACTTAGTGAGAACAACCACAGTCAAGGAGTTAATAAAAATTTCTAAGCCTAATAAATCACCTGGTCTCGATAAAATTAATAAGTTGCTAAAAGCTTTTCCCCCCAATGGCATCAAGTACTTAACTTGTATCTTTAATTCTTGATTAAAACTGTGTTTTTTTCTTGTGCATTGTTAGGCCTAATAAATCACCTGGTCTGGATAAAATTAATAATAAGTTGCTAAAAGCTATTCCCCCAGTGGCATCAAGTAATTAACTTGTATCTATAATTCTCGTTTAAAGCTGTGTTATTTTCCTGTGCATTGGAAACGGCGCCTATTCTAATAATAATAATAATTCTGCCCATTGCAAAACCTGCATAACCCAGAGAAAACCCCAGCAGTTACAGACTCCTCAGCTTGCTTAACGCTACTAGTAAACTTATTGAAAAAGTTGTCGAAGATAAAATCGATATATGTATATGTGATGGACAAAAACATTATACCAAATTTTCAGTTTGGGTTCAGAAAGGGGCACTTGCCACCAAATAGCAAGACTCAAAAATCATGTACGTGACAAATTTAGAACGAAAGAGTCAACAGGCCTTGTCCTACTAGACATCGAAAAAGCGTTTGACACAGTGTGGCATGAAGCGCTAGTTTGCAAGCTTAATAAGCTAAACTTCCCACTACAGAGCAATAAATTAACAACAGTTATAAAACGATATATACTTATAGAATACGAGTTTTAGAATTTTAAATCAGTAGCAGTTATCTAGCGTTTTGTAATGTTTAGGAGTTCATAAGTACTATTTAATAAATTATTGCGTTCAAAATATATGTACATATGTCCTCTGTTTCATTTTTTTAATTAATTATAAAGTTTCAAAACTATTGCTTTTCTGATGCCACTACTGCCTTATAAACATAATTTCTGAACGCGGCTATCGGCAGCAATTACTTTGTGGTGGAACAAACCATTCCTTCTCTCTTTTAACTGTCTGATTTACATGCCCTCCCCTTCTAACAGCCTTAGAGGTGAGGAGATCTACCGTATAGGCAGCTCACACGTATTCTCATTTAAGAACAAAAGAACCCTATCCGTGAATCAGCTGTTCAAGAAGGGGAAAATGTTATAAAAAAAACGCTGTCACTTAGCCGGGTGACGAGGGAGTTGACTATTTCCTTATTGGTCTCTGATAAAAACGAAGTTATTTTATTTTAACTAATCAAAGCAATAGGTTATGGGACCAGTTTAGTGCAAAATGTTATAACTTAAAATTTGTTTGCGTACATTAATGCTTTTCTTTCAGTTTTATTGAATTGTTTCTTGTGTGTGTGTGCAAAGTTTTTTTTTCTCATTTCTTGCTTGCCGTTACCGTTTTCCGAGAATTGGATTAACGGTTTTCAACCTTTATTCCATTTAATTTGCGGCTTTCGGAATTTTTTAAATTCCAAAATTTAATGGACAAAAGAAAAAATATAAAAGTTTTTGATGGAGGAAAATATGATGTGTAGAATATCAGAATGCGTGCTATATGAAGTAAAATATATGTAATAAAAGTTATAGATCACGAACCGCCAGTCTCGAAAAGCACATTCGTCGAGTACTTGCCGGATTCAATTTTAAATTTTGCAGATCAAAAATTTACAGCAAAAGAAGTGTTTCGGAGCCTTGATGAAGTATATGAACGAAAAAGTTTTGCAACTCAATTGGCGTTTAGGAAAGAAATTATTGACATTGAAGCTACGGAGCGACACGTCTCTATTTTCTAGTAATTGATTAGTTTTCGCGGAATTGGCAGTTGCGGGTGCTAAATTTAAAAAGGAAATAAAATTCAATTGGAATAGACTTATTGTATATTCGTCATGGGACAAAAAGGAGATTCAAAGCTTCCTTGTCTCCTGCCCTACGATTCAATTTGACAGCGTGTGTTGCTTAGGCAGTGAATCTCTGCTTTAAAAATCGTACTCTCAAAAGCTGATTTCATTTATATAACGGTTGTGAATATATATTATGTCTGATAATATTTTTGTACTTATTGTCTGTTATAAGAGTATCTTCATTAATTAATTTCGAATTAAATAAATGGTTTTGGTATATAATAATGTAATAATATAATGGTAATTGTCAATGATTGCACGAAATATGTTCAATGATTATTTTTGGGTAAGGTTTCCTTATTTTTGTTAATTATTACATCTGCTGTGGCCCCCGTGGCGTGGTGGGTAGAGTGCGACGTTCACACGCCGATGGGTCTAGGTTCGATTTCCGGCTGAACACCTCGAATTTTTCACGGCACCACCTCTTTCGAGCTGTTGACAACACTCAAGTCATTACTAACTGTCTAACAAAGCTCCTCAAACTTCGCAGTTCGGAGTCGGCAAAAAACTGTAGGTCCCTTCTACTCGTGAGAGAATAGAAACGCGCACAACACGAGCAGTTGATGAGCAGGCTAGTCCCTGGTAGCCCTGTGGACTGTCGCGCCAACAATTATTGTTATTATTATTACATCTGTCATAGTGAATGGACGTCACTAGAAAAATATAAATAACATATGGTATTAATATACCTAGTCGAATATAAAACACCACACATATATTTTAATTATAATAACACGCGTAACTCCGAACGCCAATTGAAAAGAAACATTTTCCAAAGTCGCACAGCTGTTTAAAGTTTCAATTACACTGACATTATCAAACATTGTGCGTTAGCTATTACGATCGAATTATTTTGAATACACAAAATATAGGTGAATCAAGAATTATGGGCAATTTAGGACTGTTTGATACTATTGAGGGTAAAAATTAATAAATTAGCCGCCATATTGCCCATTTAGGTAAAGAAACGTTAAAATGTTTAGTAAAATGATATAGTTTTGATGCCACGTAAATAGGTGACCGGTGCGCAATAATCTGAGTATGATGGCCGGATCACTCCCTGCTCCAGGAAACTGGACGCCATCTCCTTCCCCGTTTCTCTCCTCGCAAAGGATATCTTATAAGGCTGGACGCAGACTGGTGTTGTTGTGGTCAGCTCAATTGCACATTCTCCAAGGCGGTAAACCCCCAATTTCCCCGCGTTCTTTACGGAACGTGTTGATGAGCGTCCTGAGTTTTTGCTTGTCTGGTTCGTCCAGTTCTCCTACGTTCACGTCCTCCAACGATAGCTCGTCCTGTCTCTTGGCCTCGGCAAAGCTTCCTTCCACTAATAGCGCTCTTGATACCTGGGTCATGCAGTCGGTGATCGCCACGCACTTATGCGTTTTCACCACCTTCACCAGCGGTTGGTAAAACAGCTTCCGACCAATCAGCATCGATTATAGCTGACTCTCGTACGGCACTATCAGGACCTCGTACCACGACTTGAGCCGATCTACCGTTACCTCGGCGTACACGTCCCTCCCCCGAACCCGCTCAACCGTCTGCGATCGTCTGCGTATTTGATCCCGCCTTCCTCTGCGATCGAGCGGCGTAAGGTGACATAGTCACTACCGAGGTCGATAAATGCGGTGTCACTGAACTATCAAGCGTTGAACATCGTCCGTTCGTTTGTTTAACTTCCTATATCGTTTATAATTATTGAAATTAACTTAAAAATATCAAAAATGGTAGATAAATGTGGAGAGTGCAATACTGGAATTTTGTCGGCCGATTTCATGAGCTGCGGTGGGTTCTGCTGCAGAAAATTTCACATCAAATGTGTAGAATTACCCGCGACAGCTGTCCAGCTCATAAAATCAACCGGCAATGTGTGCTATAAGTGCAAAATCTTCAATAATGTGCCATTTTTGGGCTTAATAAGTAAGCTCACTTCATTAACGAATGAACTGAGCTTAATTAAATCGGATATTCGCGAATTGAAAAATAATTCTTCACCCAACACGAAAACCAACGGAGTGCGTTTATTAACGGAAGGACCAATAGAACAGCAAGCTGCCTTGTCAGCGGGAATTGTCATTGGTGCACCGAGCAATATTGATAACGAAAAAGAAATAAGAAATAAATATAAATAAAAAAACAAATAAAATAAATAAAAAAACCACTAAACGCGTTAAGAAAAATAAAAAAAATTGTAGGCAATGATGTGTCAGCCTCCGAACTTGTAGCGGGTCGTATCAAAGAAATACATGCCACTAGTTTCCATGTTGACACCAAAAGTTATATTTCAACGAAATTGAACATTTCTGACCGCAAGATTACTTGAACTAAATTGGTTAGCTTAACCGCGGACTTAACCAAATTAAGATTTGTCAATTTTAAAATATAAGTGCCAGAAAGTGGTTACGCGCGACTTAACTTATCTGGTCGAGCGTATGCTAAAAAAAACCCAAGTTATATTTTATTTAAGTGATTACTTTATTACACAGAACACTAGTACAACAATGGTACAACTCTTATTTGCTTATGGAAACTACTGCACCGCCTTCGAGTGCTTCATCTGTATTTATAATAATAATATGTTCAATACATTACATTCGCAGACATAGTTACAGCGATTTCACACAATTAATGTGTGGCCAGCGTTTTGGCAATTGACCGGATGAAAAGGTCATATTTATCGTCCGCTGCTGATTTTGATATTTGTGGATTTACGGGCGTTGACATATATGTAACTTCTCCCTCCTTACAATAAGAATTCTCTTGAATTCGACTACTTAATTTTATTTGCATTCTCTTTTTACGTATACATAATAATAATATTATTCCACACATTATTATGATTATTGCAATGAATATTATGTTTAGATTATATGATATATCGTTCTTGAATTTTATTTCTTTTAATACATTTAAATTTTCAACTGGTTTTAGCAAAATCTTATTAAATTTCAAGGTTTCTGAAAATTTATAATTTTCTCTATAATTTGGATAATAAAAGCGTTGTTTCATTATCTGTTTTACATTGGAGTATTTATTTTCAAACAGGGTGATTGTACAATTAAAAATGTTAATTAAATAGTTTCCTTTAAGTACAATGTTTCTATCATCACATGTTTGATTTAAGTGCGTATTAATATTTTTTACAAAAATAGTTCCATCATCAATAGAGATTAGTTCAGTTTGCTTGTTTTGATACAAGTTACAGTTTTCTTTAAAAATACAATGCTTACTTTCATATAATTCTGTGACATCTTTATCATTTTCATATTTCAGCGATTTATTCTTGTATTCAACAATAAATTCTTTTTCGGCTTCTATTTCGAATATATTCTTATTTGGAACAGGGAGTAATAGTTTAAGTGGAACTGTGACATAATTTGTTGGAATTTTAATGGCAAATATTAACAAATTTTTTTCAAACTTAGCTAACCCTAGTTTTATCTGCCTTAGTTTATAGAAGTTTATTCTATATTTTTCGATTTCCTCATTTGTTAAAATGTTCGGATGCAAAATATTATTTTTTGCTGAAGCTATATTATCTTGTATATGTTCAATCTTGGCTGCTATGTATTTAAGTTTGAATAACTGATCAAAATATAGTTGTTTCATGGCTATTTCCCTTTCTACTCTTTGAACTTTATTTATTTGTTTTTCAATTATTTCCCTATCTCTTTCAATATTATCCTTTAAAATTTTAAATGTATCATTGAAGAACGAATTGACTTTGATTTGTTTATTTAATGCAACTATGGAATTGTGACTATTTGTCTTTACCTCTTTTAGGTATATTTCTATAGTTTTCTTATCCTAGGATAACATTAAGCTCTTATGTTGGAATGCAAGAGGCATTCGTAACAAATGCATCGAATTCTTTAACTTAATTTCAAGTATAAATGTTGATGTGTGTTTGTTGTCAGAAACTAGGCTCAGTAACAAAGTAAAGTTTTCATGTCGTGCGTATAATTATGTTTGTTATAGACTTGATCATATTAATAATAATTAATGGTGGAGGAGTTGCCATCTTAGTTAAAAAAGGTATTGTTCACTCCTTACTTCCTAGAGTGAATACATGTGTCATAGAGAACATTGGCATTGAAGTGAAATTTGAAAATGAGTTTAAGTTGAAAATCTTTTCTGTTTATTTTCCTGGAGGATCATCTAATGCTTATGAAGCTCAATGTTTGAAAAACGACTTAAGACGATTGATAAGTACAGATAATTTTGTCATTGGAGGAGACCTAAACTGCAGGCATCGCAGTTGGGGCTGTGCAAGAGCCAACTCATGGGGTAACGTCTTGGAAAATCTATTAGCTTCACACAATATCGCTATCCTCTACCCACCTAGTCCAACCTACATTCATTCCGCTCATAGATTTACGCCTTCTACACTAGACTTTTATCTTACAAACATTCCTAATGTACTAACTGCACCTGTCGTCGTCAACGCATTAAGTTCTGACCACCTTCCAGTTACCTGTGATATTCTCTCTAGTCCAAGAAGTCAAAACGTGCAATATCTATATTTTAGTAAAGCGAATTGGGATGTATTCCGTTATCACCTCTCGTCCGCTCTTAAGAATAGTAGAACTAATTTGGAATCCATTGTCAATTGCGAACAAATTGACAATTCAATTAGTTTTTTCGAGTCCAAAATTAGAGATAGTATACAAGTTGCAGTCCCAAAGAAATCAGAATGCACCAGATCTGTTATTCTTCCACGTACAATTCTACATTTAATTAAAACCAGAAACTTTTTCAGACGCAAATGGCTAAGGTACCGCTTGTATAGTGATTTTTTAGACCTGAATTCTCTAACAAGTCTTATTCGCACAAGAATTATTGAGTTCAAAAACAATAACTGGAACAGAAAACTTATAACACTGGAAACTAACACCAAGCCATTTTGGAATATATGTAAACTATTTAGGAAGAAACACAAACAGATTCCAAGTTTTGTTACTGACAATTCAATAGTCACAGATGGTGAAGGCAAGGCGCAGTTACTATCTGATGTTTTCCTAAAAAATCACCTTGTGTCTCATGATATGGTTTCAAGAATGGAATTTGAAATTGATTCCGAAATATTATCTTTTAATCAAAGTCCGTTGTTTCCACCTGAAGACTAAGTCACCTATAACGACGTTGAATTTGTCATCTCATTGCTAAAATTGAAAAAATCACCTGGTATTGATGGTATTAATAATATAACTATAAAAAATCTGCCTTACGCGCAATAAAGTTCCTCCAGTTTATTTATAATGCTTGTTTTAAACTTAATTATTTTCCCAAAAAATGGAAAACAGCAAAAGTTATTCCTATACTTAAATCTGGTAAGGATCCTAGCAATGCACATAGCTACAGACCCATAAGTCTACTCAACGGATGCAGCACTTGTTTCACTTAATGGCGTCACTTCATCACTTAAAGTTGTGCCTGCTGGAGTTCCGCAAGGGTCTGTGTTAGCACCAACTTTATTTAACATTTTTACCTGTGATATTCCTGTGATCCCAAACTGTAAAGTAGCTCTATATGCTGACGACTTGGCCTTGTATACGGTTCATACCAATGCCTTTGTCATTACAAGCAACTTACAAAATGGAGTTCATACCTTTTATAAATACTTTAAGCATTGGAAAATTAAAATTAATGCTGAGAAATGTCAATCAATCCTTTTTACCAGAAAAAGATCGTCTTGTCATTTTCCTTCAGCCAATCTAAAAATTAACACCTGTGATATACCATGGACTAATTCCGTTAAGTACCTTGGGGTGTACTTGGACCCGAAATTAACCTTCGGTACACACATACAAAACACATTTAGTAAAGTGAATATTGCCATAAAAATGCTATACCCCTTAATAAATCGGAACTCTGTGCTTAATCGTCAAAACAAATTGATATTGTTTAAGGTCGTTTTTCAAGCAATAATTACCTACGGCTCTCCAGTGTGGGGAAATTGCGCAAAAACACATATCAAGAAGCTTCAGATTGCTCAGAACAAAATTCTCAAAATGATGTTAAATCTTCCTTGGGATTCTTCTACTCTTAAGCTACATGAACAAACTGGTATACTTAAAGTCGCCAGAAGAATTGAAATTCTTAATGAAAACTTTTTTTCGAAATGTCGATCAGTTGAAAACTCACTAATTACTGAGCTCACACCGCTTTTATTTTGTTATTGCAATTTTTGTTAATGTACCGTAAAATGTTTATACTTAATTTATTTCGATATATATTTTAATGCTCTGCTTATTTATTTATTTATTTATCTGCACAATTTTTATTTATTTATTTATTTATTTATTTAGTTATTTAGTTATTTATAAGTTTATTAATTTTTTATTTTTTTTATTTATTTTCTGATTTACTTATTTATTTATTTATTAAACTCTTTATTTATTTATTTGTTATTTATATCTGTTCTTCCGTTGTATGTAATCAATGATATCATTATTACATATATATCATTACTCTCTGTCTCATATTGTTTGCTTTTACTTTACACACACCTTTTTGTGAAATACGCGCTGCTTATATATATATCATATATGTTAAACTTTTTTTCTTTTTTCTGTTTTTTTTAATTGTCATATAGAGGTTTTTACTCATAGGTTTTCCTCTGACATTTCTACACTTGTATAAATAAAAATTGCACGTTGAAATTAAGTGATTCTATTTTCAGTAGTAAGATAGTAAATTATCATATCTCTGTGCACGCTGTGCTTTATTCTTGTAAGCTCTGTATCAACCTATGTACAGTAAAAGTATCTATCTGTATCTATCTTTTCAGAGCCGGCAGTATAGGGTCTATGCCCTTTTGCAGCATTGCTGCATATATGCCATCGGTGCCGGGTGACTTGAAACCATAAAAAGACACTACAGTGTACTTGATGGCTTCATCAGTTACGACGAGCGATGAAATATACCAGCTTCTGCGAGTAGAATTTGTCTGCTCATCCCCAGTTTCGGAAATCGGAACTGGTTTTGAGCCAACTGTGATCCGGTTCCCAGGGAAATGAGTCTCAAGCATTAGTTAGAGGATCTCAGCTTAAGACTCGGTGTAGGTACCGTCTGGTTTTCTTAGTGTGTCCAGTCTCACTGCTTTGTCCCTTTTGAGGACTTTCACTAGTCTGCTGGTTTCACTGAGTGTTTCGATTTTCCCACAAAAATCTTCATAAGAGGCACTTTTCGAAGCTCGAATAAGCCTTTTATATTCTTTTTGTTTTAATCGATACAGGTCCCAGTCCTCTTCCAGATTCGTCTTAAGTGACCTATTCAGAAGTTTTCTGGTTTCCTTGCGCTTTCTCTGCAATTCCGAGTTCCACCACGGAACAGGGGTTCTGCAGGGGTGTTTTTTGACTGGGCATGTCAGTTCGAAGCATTGGGTTAGGGTGTCATTCAGGTTCCGAACTGCCACCTCAACCTTGCACCTCGTTCTGAGTTTTGGGAGAGGCACAGTGCGATTTGCTAACTCTTCCCTAAACATTGGCCAGTTTGTTCTCCTAGAGTTCCTGCTAATCTGCGAGACATTGGTTTCGCATTTGATTCGGAACTCTATGTATCTATGGTCCGACATGGACACTTCCGACAGACCTTTCCAGTCTGTGATCTCCTTAAGATATCTATTTGATAACGTTAAGTCAATCACCTCCTGTCTTCTTGTCGTGACAAGCGTTGGTTGCGATCCAACGTTGTTTATGGTCAAGCCAGACGAAAGTGCGAAATCGAGAAGATACGACCCCCTTCTGTTACATTTGCTGCTGCCCCAGAAGATGTTCTGAGCATTAGCGTCACAACAGATAACGAGACCCATCTTTTTCGATTCGCAGTACTCTACGAGTTCCGCTACTTCCCTTGGTGGAGGTGGTAGAACGGAATCGTAGGGGAATTAGGCCGAAGCCACGACAAAATTATGCCATGAACTGCCTGATTTGTTATTTATGACCGCAGCAACTAAATCTTGCCCACAGAATTGTCCAAGCTTGGTTGCTGGGAGAAGATTTGGCACAATAAGACAAGCTCTCGGTCTTTCCGATCGCTCATCGTAGAGTGGGGAAAAGCCTCGTAGACTACCAAGGCCACAGATGCGATTTTTCCACACCCATGGTTCCTGGATAGACACGATGTGTGATTTTGTCTTCATCATGGAATGTCTGCTACATAGCATTGCAGTAGCATCCTTAGAATGATGAAGGCTGATCTGGGTAAACAGTGGCATGTAGAGTTACCCTGGAAAACATCCCTTATTCGGAAACCTTGGACATGAGGCGGAAGTTAATCCGTCCAAGGTGCAGATAGGGACGAGAGCCGTATCTTTAGACGATCCAGCAGATGGCGCGCGTGAATTTTGTGGGCCTGGGAACCTCAAAACTTGTGGTTCCCCGGGGGGGGGGGGGTTTTCGGCACGGAGGTGCTCAGCCACTCAAGAGATTGCTGTGTGGAGCACTTCACCAAAAAGGTTCCGTTTTCCAGAGCACAGCCCTCCACTTGGAAGCAAGCGTTCTCTGCCTTAGCCAGCTCCCACAGATGATCTTCGCAGTATTTGCATTCTGCGTCGGTCATGCTGTCGTCATTGCCAGCTTTCCCTAATCGCAGCAGTAGAGGAGAGATAGCAGCCTTCTTATAGGACTGCGGATCTCGTTCTCCGCTTGCCGCGAGTTTGAGTCTGTTGGCAGGCTCTACTGAGGGCATCGTAGAGTGAGTGGCAAGAGTCATTTTTTTCAGCACCACAGCGGGCGGAGGGTGTTTTGGGTATGGTGGTTGGGGCCTCCAGAATCCTTGCCCCGACCGCTGTCGAAAAGACAATGGGTGGATTGTCGCAGACGCGAGTACCACCTGGAGTAGCTAAATCCTTTGGGTTTGCCTCCATACAGTCTTTATTTAGGACGTCCAAAGACAAGACGTTTCTGGACTTTAGTTCGACGTCTCACCTGGGATCTGCCGAACCGAGGTTCATTGACTCTTAAGCCCTTCCGCCGCGACAAGGCATCCAGAAAGGGGAAGGGATGTTTGCCTTTTGCTTTGCCTTCCGGAATTCCGGCCTAGAATCTTCATAATTGCGTTTCCTAATAAAAGAGACAATTTCTCCTAAATCATTCTCCTCATATATTCTATCTAATAACGTTCCCTGCGTCATTTCTTTCGCTGTATTTACTAGGATTACTTCAACGTTACTTAAATCAATAAAGTTTTCCGAAGAAAAACCAAGATGCGCTTCTGTGATATAGAACTTAGGTCTTCAGTACACACCACATCAGCGCCAAATAACCGCCACCTGATACGAGCGAAGGCAGGACACTGACAGAGAAAGTGCTCTTAAGTGTCTTCACCTTCTCCACAGGCGTCGCAGAGTGTGACATCACTAAGCCCAAGCCGTCTCAGGTGCATAGCGAAGGTAAAGTGTCCCGTTAATACGCCAATAAGTCTTCTGCACTCGTTTCTGTCTAGAGATAGCAGAAAAGAAGCGGATTTCTTGCAGACGTTTGGGAGCATACTCTTGGTCACCCTGCATCCTGGAGAGTCACGCCATCTCTGGTTGTGTTGTAGGGAGACCCAACCATCGACGAAGGCCCTGACCAGGGACGCAGGTAATCCCAAGGTGGGTTCGGGTCCTACGAATGCCTCTGATGAACCTAGCCTAGGTAGTTCATCGGCAGTTTCGTTTCCCAGGATCCCGTAATGACCAGGGACCCAGACAAGTCTTAGCGAATTCAGCCTGCCGACCAAATTGAGGGAAGACTTGCATTCCTAAACTATCTTGGAAGTGGTTAAAGGGTTGAGTAAGGCCTTGAGCACAGCTTGACTGTCGCTGCAGACGCAGATACTTCTTCCCTTCCACCTATTCTTCACAATGTAGTTGGTGGCCATTAGGATCGCGAAGGCTTCCGCCTGGAAGACCGACGCGAAGTTTCCTAAGGAGGCGTGAAGTCTAATGTTGTCGTTTTCCACGAAGGCTCCAGCTCCAGAACCCTCCGTTGTCTTGGAGCCGTCCGTGAAAATCCGACTACATTCCTTTCCCCGTTCAGTTTCTGGCCACAGCCAGTCCAGGACACGTGGAAAGTCGACTTTGTAAAAGCGTCGCAACTGTGTTATTGGCGACCTCGCATCAGACGGCATGTTGATGAGAGAAGTATCATAGGAGATGCGGTGTGCGAGGTCATCAAAGCTCCAGTGCGAGTGGAACCAAAGACCATTCCTTTTTAGTCGAGAGATGGCCTTGAGTGTACATCCCATGATGTGGTGATCAAGGGAGGGGGAGATTAATCAGAGCATCAAGAGCAGAGCCAGGCGTGCTGGGGAAAGCCCCTGTGCAGCCGACACACTGTTCTTTGAAACTTGGTGAAAGCGGCAGTCAAGTATTTACGCGAAAGCTTGTTCCACCAAACGACTGATGCATAAGAGAGGAGTGGTCTTATCATTGCCGTATAGATCCAAACGGATCTTTTGGGTGATAGACCCCAGGTTTTGCCGAAAACTCCCTTGCATTGCCAGAAGACTGACAGCGCCTTGGAGGTTTTCGTCTCAATGTGTCTTTTCCAGAGAAGTTTACTGTCCAGGATAACACCTAGATATTTGGCTTCATTGGAAAGTGGGATATTGATGCCTTTAAGTACCAGTCGAGTCAAACCAATCATATTCCACCTTCTCGTAAAGAGAACAACCTCAGTTTTAAGAGGGCTGACGGAAAGCCCATTCCTGGTACACCAGCTATCGATCGTGTCAAGAGCCGCCTGTCCGCGTGCGCTGACGGCCGCAAGACATGGTCCGGTAACCAATACGGCTACGTCGTCTGCATAAGCCTGGGCATAGGTGATATAACTATTCAAAACGGAAAGCAGAGAATCAAGCAGCATGCACCATAGGAGGGGAGACAGGACCCCGCCTTGGGGACAGCCCCTGTTAACCTCTTACATTACAATCTTGTCACACTCCGCCTCCACGATCCATTAGCATTGCTCTTATCCACAACACCAATGATTCCTCTACGCCGTGATACATGGCCGCGTTACACATGCCATCAAAAGTCGCATTGTCGAAAGCGCCCTCTATGCCGATGAAAATGCCCAGTGCGTAGTCTTTCCTGTCAAGTTCACTTTCAATTCTACCGACGAGATTTTGAAGTGCCGTCTCGCAAGATTTTCCGCGCTGGTAGGCATGTTGCATTTGAGATAGAGGGTGTGATCGCAGAGCGTTTTTGCGCATGTGCAGTTCGACCAGCCTCTCCATGCATTTTTGCATGAAGGAGGTGAGACTGAGAGGCCTGAAGTTTTTGGCGAGTGAGTAGTCTCCTTTACCAGTTTTCGGTATAAAGGCTACCCTCACTGTACGCCAGGTGCTTGGAATGTATGCCAGCGCGAGGCTGGCAGTGAAAATTCTTTTCAGAGCTTATTCGGGTTTGTTCTCTTAAACGAGCCGGTCGTGTTATCCCTCTCGTTTATTCCAAATTCGTACTAATAATAACATAAAAATTGGTAAACGCGCCTTTAACACGTTAGAGGATTCTTTATCCTCAACACGCAAGTACAGGAGAACGAACACTCCTAAAATGCTGCGAAGTGGAAATTCGTACAGTCTCCTGGATTCTCATTCTGACACAGACAATGAGGACGACATGTCTTCGAGTGTTGCTCAGTTGCCAAAAAACAAAAATATCACCCCGCCGATTAAAATTCTCCACAAATCCAGTGATTATGTGCACCAAGTGCTTAAGGAGCTAGCAATAAATGACTACTCACTAAAAAACATATCAATAGGAATAAAACTCTTCTGTGAATCAATTGATTCATACCATGCAGTGTGCAGTGGCTTAAAATCTAAAAAGTGTCAATTTTTCACTCACGACCTTAAAACCGAAAGGTCGTTTAAAGCTACTCTTTCTGGTTTAGATGATGTCCCTCTAGACTCTCTTAAAAGAGAACTTATATCTCTCGGTCTTAAGTGCAAAGATATTAAAATGATAAAGAAAAATCATCAAAAATTCGTAAATTTTATATATATTGTTCACTTTGAAAATGGTTCCGTTCGTTTGGCAGATTTAAAGAAAAATGTTAAAGTTTTATTTCGCACACAAGTGAGGTGGGAATTTCACCGCCGCCCTAAAAACAAATTAACTCAGTGTCATAATTGCCAAATGTTCGGACACGGAGAAAAACATTACAACGTGAAGACCTGCTGTGAAAATTGAGCGGGAAATCATCAAACAAATACATGCACTTCAACTGCCATCTCAAAATATGCAAACTGCGGTGGTAAACACAAATCCACTGATCTCTCTTATGAAAACCGCGTGAAATACTTGCAAATCAGGGAGAATTCCTCAATAAAAGTCAATCAACCTCGTGTTGTGACTCGCACTTCCTCTTATCGTGCCCAACAACCTGTCAAGAACATCAACTTCAGCAGTATGAGTGAGTTCCCTTCACTGCCACAGTCCCGACACCAAAAAATGACATCTATGCCCACAAAAACTCCTTATGGAACACAACCAGTGCACGTAGCCATTCCTCAAAGCTCTTCATCGGCTGAAAGCTCTTTGTTTTCCCAAGAAGAACTTACTTCCCTAACAATGGAAATGATTACCAAACTTGGACAATGTAAAACTTAATTCGAGCAATTTAATGTAATAGCACAGCTTGCGAGTAAATATCTCTATTCCAATGTCCAATCACACTCAGGATAAAATTAAGCTCTTATATTTGAATGCAAGAGGGATTGGTAACAAATACATCGAGTTCTTTAACTTATATAATATAAATGTTGATGTGTGTTTGTTGTGCGAAACTAGGCTCAGTAACAAAGTAAAGTTTTCATGTCGTGCGTATAATTATGTTTGTTATAGACTTGATCGAATTAATAATAATGGTGGAGGAGTTGCCATCTTAGTTAAAAAAGGTATTGTTCACTCCTTACTTCCTAGAGTGAATACATGTGTCATAGAGAACATTGGCATTGAAGTGAAATTTGAAAATGAGTTTATGTTGAAAATATTTTCTAATGCTTATAAAGCTCAATGTTTGAAAAACGACTTAAGACGATTGATAAGTACAGATAATTTTGTCATTGGAGGAGACCTAAACTGCAGGCACCGCAGTTGGGGCTGTGCAAGAGCCAACTCATGGGGTAACGTCTTGGAAAATCTATTAGCTTCACACAATATCGCTATCCTCTACCCACCTAGTCCAACCTACATTCATTCCGCTCATAGATTTACGCCTTCTACACTAGACTTTTATCTTACAAACATTCCTAATGTACTAACTGCACCTGTCGTCGTCAACGCATTAAGTTCTGACCACCTTCCAGTTACCTGTGATATTCTCTCTAGTCCAAGAAGTCAAAACGTGCAATATCTAGATTTTAGTAAAGCGAATTGGGATGTATTCCGTTATCACCTCTCGTCCGCTCTTAAGAATAGTAGAACTAATTTGGAATCCATTGCCAATTGCGAACAAATTGACAATTCAATTAGTTTTTTTGAGTCCAAAATTAGAGATAGTATACAAGTTGCAGTCCCAAAGAAATCAGAATGCACCAGATCTGTTATTCTTCCACGTACAATTCTACATTTAATTAAAATCAGAAACTTTTTCAGACGCAAATGGCTAAGGTACCGCTTGTATAGTGATCTTTTAGACATGAATTCTCTAACAAGTCTTATTCGCACAAGAATTATTGAGTTCAAAAACAATAACTGGAACAGAAAACTTATAACACTGGAAACTAACACCAAGCCATTTTGGAATATATGTAAACTATTTAGGAAGAAACACAAACAGATTCCAAGTTTTGTTACTGACAATTCAATAGTCACAGATGGTGAAGGCAAAGCGCAGTTACTATCTGATGTTTTCCTAAAAAATCACCTTGTGTCTCATGATATGGTTTCAAGAATGGAATTTGAAATTGATTCCGAAATATTATCTTTTAATCAAAGTCCGTTGTTTCCACCTGAAGACTAAGTCACCTATAACGACGTTGAATTTGTCATCTCATTGCTAAAATTGAAAAAATCACCTGGTATTGATGGTATTAATAATATAACTATAAAAAATCTGCCTTACGCGCAATAAAGTTCCTCCAGTTTATTTATAATGCTTGTTTTAAACTTAATTATTTTCCCAAAAAATGGAAAACAGCAAAAGTTATTCCTATACTTAAATCTGGTAAGGATCCTAGCAATGCACATAGCTACAGACCCATAAGTCTACTCAACGGATGCAGCACTTGTTTCACTTAATGGCGTCACTTCATCACTTAAAGTTGTGCCTGCTGGAGTTCCGCAAGGGTCTGTGTTAGCACCAACTTTATTTAACATTTTTACCTGTGATATTCCTGTGATCCCAAACTGTAAAGTAGCTCTATATGCTGACGACTTGGCCTTGTATACGGTTCATACCAATGCCTTTGTCATTACAAGCAACTTACAAAATGGAGTTCATACCTTTTATAAATACTTTAAGCATTGGAAAATTAAAATTAATGCTGAGAAATGTCAATCAATCCTTTTTACCAGAAAAAGATCGTCTTGTCATTTTCCTTCAGCCAATCTAAAAATTAACACCTGTGATATACCATGGACTAATTCCGTTAAGTACCTTGGGGTGTACTTGGACCCGAAATTAACCTTCGGTACACACATACAAAACACATTTAGTAAAGTGAATATTGCCATAAAAATGCTATACCCCTTAATAAATCGGAACTCTGTGCTTAATCGTCAAAACAAATTGATATTGTTTAAGGTCGTTTTTCAAGCAATAATTACCTACGGCTCTCCAGTGTGGGGAAATTGCGCAAAAACACATATCAAGAAGCTTCAGATTGCTCAGAACAAAATTCTCAAAATGATGTTAAATCTTCCTTGGGATTCTTCTACTCTTAAGCTACATGAACAAACTGGTATACTTAAAGTCGCCAGAAGAATTGAAATTCTTAATGAAAACTTTTTTTCGAAATGTCGATCAGTTGAAAACTCACTAATTACTGAGCTCACACCGCTTTTATTTTGTTATTGCAATTTTTGTTAATGTACCGTAAAATGTTTATACTTAATTTATTTCGATATATATTTTAATGCTCTGCTTATTTATTTATTTATTTATCTGCACAATTTTTATTTATTTATTTATTTATTTATTTAGTTATTTAGTTATTTATAAGTTTATTAATTTTTTATTTTTTTTATTTATTTTCTGATTTACTTATTTATTTATTTATTAAACTCTTTATTTATTTATTTGTTATTTATATCTGTTCTTCCGTTGTATGTAATCAATGATATCATTATTACATATATATCATTACTCTCTGTCTCATATTGTTTGCTTTTACTTTACACACACCTTTTTGTGAAATACGCGCTGCTTATATATATATCATATATGTTAAACTTTTTTTCTTTTTTCTGTTTTTTTTAATTGTCATATAGAGGTTTTTACTCATAGGTTTTCCTCTGACATTTCTACACTTGTATAAATAAAAATTGCACGTTGAAATTAAGTGATTCTATTTTCAGTAGTAAGATAGTAAATTATCATATCTCTGTGCACGCTGTGCTTTATTCTTGTAAACTCTGTATCAACCTATGTACAGTAAAAGTATCTATCTGTATCTATCTTTTCAGAGCCGGCAGTATAGGGTCTATGCCCTTTTGCAGCATTGCTGCATATATGCCATCGGTGCCGGGTGACTTGAAACCATAAAAAGACACTACAGTGTACTTGATGGCTTCATCAGTTACGACGAGCGATGAAATATACCAGCTTCTGCGAGTAGAATTTGTCTGCTCATCCCCAGTTTCGGAAATCGGAACTGGTTTTGAGCCAACTGTGATCCGGTTCCCAGGGAAATGAGTCTCAAGCATTAGTTAGAGGATCTCAGCTTAAGACTCGGTGTAGGTACCGTCTGGTTTTCTTAGTGTGTCCAGTCTCACTGCTTTGTCCCTTTTGAGGACTTTCACTAGTCTGCTGGTTTCACTGAGTGTTTCGATTTTCCCACAAAAATCTTCATAAGAGGCACTTTTCGAAGCTCGAATAAGCCTTTTATATTCTTTTTGTTTTAATCGATACAGGTCCCAGTCCTCTTCCAGATTCGTCTTAAGTGACCTATTCAGAAGTTTTCTGGTTTCCTTGCGCTTTCTCTGCAATTCCGAGTTCCACCACGGAACAGGGGTTCTGCAGGGGTGTTTTTTGACTGGGCATGTCAGTTCGAAGCATTGGGTTAGGGTGTCATTCAGGTTCCGAACTGCCACCTCAACCTTGCACCTCGTTCTGAGTTTTGGGAGAGGCACAGTGCGATTTGCTAACTCTTCCCTAAACATTGGCCAGTTTGTTCTCCTAGAGTTCCTGCTAATCTGCGAGACATTGGTTTCGCATTTGATTCGGAACTCTATGTATCTATGGTCCGACATGGACACTTCCGACAGACCTTTCCAGTCTGTGATCTCCTTAAGATATCTATTTGATAACGTTAAGTCAATCACCTCCTGTCTTCTTGTCGTGACAAGCGTTGGTTGCGATCCAACGTTGTTTATGGTCAAGCCAGACGAAAGTGCGAAATCGAGAAGATACGACCCCCTTCTGTTACATTTGCTGCTGCCCCAGAAGATGTTCTGAGCATTAGCGTCACAACAGATAACGAGACCCATCTTTTTCGATTCGCAGTACTCTACGAGTTCCGCTACTTCCCTTGGTGGAGGTGGCAGAACGGAATCGTAGGGGAATTAGGCCGAAGCCACGACAAAATTATGCCATGAACTGCCTGATTTGTTATTTATGACCGCAGCAACTAAATCTTGCCCACAGAATTGTCCAAGCTTGGTTGCTGGGAGAAGATTTGGCACAATAAGACAAGCTCTCGGTCTTTCCGATCGCTCATCGTAGAGTGGGGAAAAGCCTCGTAGACTACCAAGGCCACAGATGCGATTTTTCCACACCCATGGTTCCTGGATAGACACGATGTGTGATTTTGTCTTCATCATGGAATGTCTGCTACATAGCATTGCAGTAGCATCCTTAGAATGATGAAGGCTGATCTGGGTAAACAGTGGCATGTAGAGTTACCCTGGAAAACATCCCTTATTCGGAAACCTTGGACATGAGGCGGAAGTTAATCCGTCCAAGGTGCAGATAGGGACGAGAGCCGTATCTTTAGACGATCCAGCAGATGGCGCGCGTGAATTTTGTGGGCCTGGGAACCTCAAAACTTGTGGTTCCCCGGGGGGGGGGGGTTTTCGGCACGGAGGTGCTCAGCCACTCAAGAGATTGCTGTGTGGAGCACTTCACCAAAAAGGTTCCGTTTTCCAGAGCACAGCCCTCCACTTGGAAGCAAGCGTTCTCTGCCTTAGCCAGCTCCCACAGATGATCTTCGCAGTATTTGCATTCTGCGTCGGTCATGCTGTCGTCATTGCCAGCTTTCCCTAATCGCAGCAGTAGAGGAGAGATAGCAGCCTTCTTATAGGACTGCGGATCTCGTTCTCCGCTTGCCGCGAGTTTGAGTCTGTTGGCAGGCTCTACTGAGGGCATCGTAGAGTGAGTGGCAAGAGTCATTTTTTTCAGCGCCACAGCGGGCGGAGGGTGTTTTGGGTATGGTGGTTGGGGCCTCCAGAATCCTTGCCCCGACCGCTGTCGAAAAGACAATGGGTGGATTGTCGCAGACGCGAGTACCACCTGGAGTAGCTAAATCCTTTGGGTTTGCCTCCATACAGTCTTTATTTAGGACGTCCAAAGACAAGACGTTTCTGGACTTTAGTTCGACGTCTCACCTGGGATCTGCCGAACCGAGGTTCATTGACTCTTAAGCCCTTCCGCCGCGACAAGGCATCCAGAAAGGGGAAGGGATGTTTGCCTTTTGCTTTGCCTTCCGGAATTCCGGCCTAGAATCTTCATAATTGCGTTTCCTAATAAAAGAGACAATTTCTCCTAAATCATTCTCCTCATATATTCTATCTAATAACGTTCCCTGCGTCATTTCTTTCGCTGTATTTACTAGGATTACTTCAACGTTACTTAAATCAATAAAGTTTTCCGAAGAAAAACCAAGATGCGCTTCTGTGATATAGAACTTAGGTCTTCAGTACACACCACATCAGCGCCAAATAACCGCCACCTGATACGAGCGAAGGCAGGACACTGACAGAGAAAGTGCTCTTAAGTGTCTTCACCTTCTCCACAGGCGTCGCAGAGTGTGACATCACTAAGCCCAAGCCGTCTCAGGTGCATAGCGAAGGTAAAGTGTCCCGTTAATACGCCAATAAGTCTTCTGCACTCGTTTCTGTCTAGAGATAGCAGAAAAGAAGCGGATTTCTTGCAGACGTTTGGGAGCATACTCTTGGTCACCCTGCATCCTGGAGAGTCACGCCATCTCTGGTTGTGTTGTAGGGAGACCCAACCATCGACGAAGGCCCTGACCAGGGACGCAGGTAATCCCAAGGTGGGTTCGGGTCCTACGAATGCCTCTGATGAACCTAGCCTAGGTAGTTCATCGGCAGTTTCGTTTCCCAGGATCCCGTAATGACCAGGGACCCAGACAAGTCTTAGCGAATTCAGCCTGCCGACCAAATTGAGGGAAGACTTGCATTCCTAAACTATCTTGGAAGTGGTTAAAGGGTTGAGTAAGGCCTTGAGCACAGCTTGACTGTCGCTGCAGACGCAGATACTTCTTCCCTTCCACCTATTCTTCACAATGTAGTTGGTGGCCATTAGGATCGCGAAGGCTTCCGCCTGGAAGACCGACGCGAAGTTTCCTAAGGAGGCGTGAAGTCTAATGTTGTCGTTTTCCACGAAGGCTCCAGCTCCAGAACCCTCCGTTGTCTTGGAGCCGTCCGTGAAAATCCGACTACATTCCTTTCCCCGTTCAGTTTCTGGCCACAGCCAGTCCAGGACACGTGGAAAGTCGACTTTGTAAAAGCGTCGCAACTGTGTTATTGGCGACCTCGCATCAGACGGCATGTTGATGAGAGAAGTATCATAGGAGATGCGGTGTGCGAGGTCATCAAAGCTCCAGTGCGAGTGGAACCAAAGACCATTCCTTTTTAGTCGAGAGATGGCCTTGAGTGTACATCCCATGATGTGGTGATCAAGGGAGGGGGAGATTAATCAGAGCATCAAGAGCAGAGCCAGGCGTGCTGGGGAAAGCCCCTGTGCAGCCGACACACTGTTCTTTGAAACTTGGTGAAAGCGGCAGTCAAGTATTTACGCGAAAGCTTGTTCCACCAAACGACTGATGCATAAGAGAGGAGTGGTCTTATCATTGCCGTATAGATCCAAACGGATCTTTTGGGTGATAGACCCCAGGTTTTGCCGAAAACTCCCTTGCATTGCCAGAAGACTGACAGCGCCTTGGAGGTTTTCGTCTCAATGTGTCTTTTCCAGAGAAGTTTACTGTCCAGGATAACACCTAGATATTTGGCTTCATTGGAAAGTGGGATATTGATGCCTTTAAGTACCAGTCGAGTCAAACCAATCATATTCCACCTTCTCGTAAAGAGAACAACCTCAGTTTTAAGAGGGCTGACGGAAAGCCCATTCCTGGTACACCAGCTATCGATCGTGTCAAGAGCCGCCTGTCCGCGTGCGCTGACGGCCGCAAGACATGGTCCGGTAACCAATACGGCTACGTCGTCTGCATAAGCCTGGGCATAGGTGATATAACTATTCAAAACGGAAAGCAGAGAATCAAGCAGCATGCACCATAGGAGGGGAGACAGGACCCCGCCTTGGGGACAGCCCCTGTTAACCTCTTACATTACAATCTTGTCACACTCCGCCTCCACGATCCATTAGCATTGCTCTTATCCACAACACCAATGATTCCTCTACGCCGTGATACATGGCCGCGTTACACATGCCATCAAAAGTCGCATTGTCGAAAGCGCCCTCTATGCCGATGAAAATGCCCAGTGCGTAGTCTTTCCTGTCAAGTTCACTTTCAATTCTACCGACGAGATTTTGAAGTGCCGTCTCGCAAGATTTTCCGCGCTGGTAGGCATGTTGCATTTGAGATAGAGGGTGTGATCGCAGAGCGTTTTTGCGCATGTGCAGTTCGACCAGCCTCTCCATGCATTTTTGCATGAAGGAGGTGAGACTGAGAGGCCTGAAGTTTTTGGCGAGTGAGTAGTCTCCTTTACCAGTTTTCGGTATAAAGGCTACCCTCACTGTACGCCAGGTGCTTGGAATGTATGCCAGCGCGAGGCTGGCAGTGAAAATTCTTTTCAGAGCTTATTCGGGTTTGTTCTCTTAAACGAGCCGGTCGTGTTATCCCTCTCGTTTATTCCAAATTCGTACTAATAATAACATAAAAATTGGTAAACGCGCCTTTAACACGTTAGAGGATTCTTTATCCTCAACACGCAAGTACAGGAGAACGAACACTCCTAAAATGCTGCGAAGTGGAAATTCGTACAGTCTCCTGGATTCTCATTCTGACACAGACAATGAGGACGACATGTCTTCGAGTGTTGCTCAGTTGCCAAAAAACAAAAATATCACCCCGCCGATTAAAATTCTCCACAAATCCAGTGATTATGTGCACCAAGTGCTTAAGGAGCTAGCAATAAATGACTACTCACTAAAAAACATATCAATAGGAATAAAACTCTTCTGTGAATCAATTGATTCATACCATGCAGTGTGCAGTGGCTTAAAATCTAAAAAGTGTCAATTTTTCACTCACGACCTTAAAACCGAAAGGTCGTTTAAAGCTACTCTTTCTGGTTTAGATGATGTCCCTCTAGACTCTCTTAAAAGAGAACTTATATCTCTCGGTCTTAAGTGCAAAGATATTAAAATGATAAAGAAAAATCATCAAAAATTCGTAAATTTTATATATATTGTTCACTTTGAAAATGGTTCCGTTCGTTTGGCAGATTTAAAGAAAAATGTTAAAGTTTTATTTCGCACACAAGTGAGGTGGGAATTTCACCGCCGCCCTAAAAACAAATTAACTCAGTGTCATAATTGCCAAATGTTCGGACACGGAGAAAAACATTACAACGTGAAGACCTGCTGTGAAAATTGAGCGGGAAATCATCAAACAAATACATGCACTTCAACTGCCATCTCAAAATATGCAAACTGCGGTGGTAAACACAAATCCACTGATCTCTCTTATGAAAACCGCGTGAAATACTTGCAAATCAGGGAGAATTCCTCAATAAAAGTCAATCAACCTCGTGTTGTGACTCGCACTTCCTCTTATCGTGCCCAACAACCTGTCAAGAACATCAACTTCAGCAGTATGAGTGAGTTCCCTTCACTGCCACAGTCCCGACACCAAAAAATGACATCTATGCCCACAAAAACTCCTTATGGAACACAACCAGTGCACGTAGCCATTCCTCAAAGCTCTTCATCGGCTGAAAGCTCTTTGTTTTCCCAAGAAGAACTTACTTCCCTAACAATGGAAATGATTACCAAACTTGGACAATGTAAAACTTAATTCGAGCAATTTAATGTAATAGCACAGCTTGCGAGTAAATATCTCTATTCCAATGTCCAATCACACTCAGGATAAAATTAAGCTCTTATATTTGAATGCAAGAGGGATTGGTAACAAATACATCGAGTTCTTTAACTTATATAATATAAATGTTGATGTGTGTTTGTTGTGCGAAACTAGGCTCAGTAACAAAGTAAAGTTTTCATGTCGTGCGTATAATTATGTTTGTTATAGACTTGATCGAATTAATAATAATGGTGGAGGAGTTACCATCTTAGTTAAAAAAGGTATTGTTCACTCCTTACTTCCTAGAGTGAATACATGTGTCATAGAGAACATTGGCATTGAAGTGAAATTTGAAAATGAGTTTATGTTGAAAATATTTTCTAATGCTTATAAAGCTCAATGTTTGAAAAACGACTTAAGACGATTGATAAGTACAGATAATTTTGTCATTGGAGGAGACCTAAACTGCAGGCACCGCAGTTGGGGCTGTGCAAGAGCCAACTCATGGGGTAACGTCTTGGAAAATCTATTAGCTTCACACAATATCGCTATCCTCTACCCACCTAGTCCAACCTACATTCATTCCGCTCATAGATTTACGCCTTCTACACTAGACTTTTATCTTACAAACATTCCTAATGTACTAACTGCACCTGTCGTCGTCAACGCATTAAGTTCTGACCACCTTCCAGTTACCTGTGATATTCTCTCTAGTCCAAGAAGTCAAAACGTGCAATATCTAGATTTTAGTAAAGCGAATTGGGATGTATTCCGTTATCACCTCTCGTCCGCTCTTAAGAATAGTAGAACTAATTTGGAATCCATTGCCAATTGCGAACAAATTGACAATTCAATTAGTTTTTTTGAGTCCAAAATTAGAGATAGTATACAAGTTGCAGTCCCAAAGAAATCAGAATGCACCAGATCTGTTATTCTTCCACGTACAATTCTACATTTAATTAAAATCAGAAACTTTTTCAGACGCAAATGGCTAAGGTACCGCTTGTATAGTGATCTTTTAGACATGAATTCTCTAACAAGTCTTATTCGCACAAGAATTATTGAGTTCAAAAACAATAACTGGAACAGAAAACTTATAACACTGGAAACTAACACCAAGCCATTTTGGAATATATGTAAACTATTTAGGAAGAAACACAAACAGATTCCAAGTTTTGTTACTGACAATTCAATAGTCACAGATGGTGAAGGCAAAGCGCAGTTACTATCTGATGTTTTCCTAAAAAATCACCTTGTGTCTCATGATATGGTTTCAAGAATGGAATTTGAAATTGATTCCGAAATATTATCTTTTAATCAAAGTCCGTTGTTTCCACCTGAAGACTAAGTCACCTATAACGACGTTGAATTTGTCATCTCATTGCTAAAATTGAAAAAATCACCTGGTATTGATGGTATTAATAATATAACTATAAAAAATCTGCCTTACGCGCAATAAAGTTCCTCCAGTTTATTTATAATGCTTGTTTTAAACTTAATTATTTTCCCAAAAAATGGAAAACAGCAAAAGTTATTCCTATACTTAAATCTGGTAAGGATCCTAGCAATGCACATAGCTACAGACCCATAAGTCTACTCAACGGATGCAGCACTTGTTTCACTTAATGGCGTCACTTCATCACTTAAAGTTGTGCCTGCTGGAGTTCCGCAAGGGTCTGTGTTAGCACCAACTTTATTTAACATTTTTACCTGTGATATTCCTGTGATCCCAAACTGTAATGTAGCTCTATATGCTGACGACTTGGCCTTGTATACGGTTCATACCAATGCCTTTGTCATTACAAGCAACTTACAAAATGGAGTTCATACCTTTTATAAATACTTTAAGCATTGGAAAATTAAAATTAATGCTGAGAAATGTCAATCAATCCTTTTTACCAGAAAACGATCGTCTTGTCATTTTCCTTCAGCCAATCTAAAAATTAACACCTGTGATATACCATGGACTAATTCCGTTAAGTACCTTGGGGTGTACTTGGACCCGAAATTAACCTTCGGTACACACATACAAAACACATTTAGTAAAGTGAATATTGCCATAAAAATGCTATACCCCTTAATAAATCGGAACTCTGTGCTTAATCGTCAAAACAAATTGATATTGTTTAAGGTCGTTTTTCAAGCAATAATTACCTACGGCTCTCCAGTGTGGGGAAATTGCGCAAAAACACATATCAAGAAGCTTCAGATTGCTCAGAACAAAATTCTCAAAATGATGTTAAATCTTCCTTGGGATTCTTCTACTCTTAAGCTACATGAACAAACTGGTATACTTAAAGTCGCCAGAAGAATTGAAATTCTTAATGAAAACTTTTTTTCGAAATGTCGATCAGTTGAAAACTCACTAATTACTGAGCTCACACCGCTTTTATTTTGTTATTTTCTGATTTACTTATTTATTTATTTATTAAACTCTTTATTTATTTATTTGTTATTTATATCTGTTCTTCCGTTGTATGTAATCAATGATATCATTATTACATATATATCATTACTCTCTGTCTCATATTGTTTGCTTTTACTTTACACACACCTTTTTGTGAAATACGCGCTGCTTATATATATATCATATATGTTAAACTTTTTTTCTTTTTTCTGTTTTTTTTAATTGTCATATAGAGGTTTTTACTCATAGGTTTTCCTCTGACATTTCTACACTTGTATAAATAAAAATTGCACGTTGAAATTAAGTGATTCTATTTTCAGTAGTAAGATAGTAAATTATCATATCTCTGTGCACGCTGTGCTTTATTCTTGTAAACTCTGTATCAACCTATGTACAGTAAAAGTATCTATCTGTATCTATCTTTTCAGAGCCGGCAGTATAGGGTCTATGCCCTTTTGCAGCATTGCTGCATATATGCCATCGGTGCCGGGTGACTTGAAACCATAAAAAGACACTACAGTGTACTTGATGGCTTCATCAGTTACGACGAGCGATGAAATATACCAGCTTCTGCGAGTAGAATTTGTCTGCTCATCCCCAGTTTCGGAAATCGGAACTGGTTTTGAGCCAACTGTGATCCGGTTCCCAGGGAAATGAGTCTCAAGCATTAGTTAGAGGATCTCAGCTTAAGACTCGGTGTAGGTACCGTCTGGTTTTCTTAGTGTGTCCAGTCTCACTGCTTTGTCCCTTTTGAGGACTTTCACTAGTCTGCTGGTTTCACTGAGTGTTTCGATTTTCCCACAAAAATCTTTATAAGAGGCACTTTTCGAAGCTCGAATAAGCCTTTTATATTCTTTTTGTTTTAATCGATACAGGTCCCAGTCCTCTTCCAGATTCGTCTTAAGTGACCTATTCAGAAGTTTTCTGGTTTCCTTGCGCTTTCTCTGCAGTTCCGAGTTCCACCACGGAACAGGGGTTCTGCAGGGGTGTTTTTTGACTGGGCATGTCAGTTCGAAGCATTGGGTTAGGATGTCATTCAGGTTCCGAACTGCCACCTCAACCTTGCACCTCGTTCTGAGTTTTGGGAGAGGCACCGTGCGACTTCCTAACTCTTCCCTAAACTTTGGCCAGTTTGTTCTCCTAGGGTTCCTGCTCCTCTGCGAGACATTGGTTTCGCATTCGATTCGGAACTCTATGTATCTATGGTCCGGCATGGACACTTCCGACAGAACTTTCCAGTCTGTGATCTCCTTGAGATATCTATTTGATAACGTTAAGTCAATCACCTCCTGTCTTCTTGTCGTGACAAACGTTGGTTGCGATCCAACGTTGTTTATGGTCAAGCCAGACGAAAGTGCGAAATCGAGAAGATACGACCCTCTTCTGTTACATTTGCTGCTGCCCCAGAAGATGTTCTGAGCATTAGCGTCACAACAGATAACGAGACCCATCTTTTTCGATTCGCAGTACTCTACGAGTTCCGCTACTTCCCTTGGTGGAGGTGGTAGAACGGAATCGTAGGGGAAGTAGGCCGAAGCCACGACAAAATGAACTGCCTGATTTGTAATTTATGACCGCAGCAACTAAATCTTGCCCACAGAATTGTCCAAGCTTGGTTGCTGGGAGAAGATTCGGCACAATAAGACAAGCTGTCGGTCTTTCCGATCGCTCATCGTAGAGTGGGGAAAAGCCTCGTAGACTACCAAGGCCACAGATGCGATTTTTCCACACCCATGGTTCCTGGATAGACACGATGTGTGATTTTGTCTTCATCATGGAAAGTCTGCTACATAGAAGTGCAGTGGCATCCTTAGAATGATGAAGGTTGATCTGGGTAAACAGTGGCATGCAGAGTTACCGTGGAAAACATCCCTTATTCGCAAACCTTGGACATGAGGCGGAAGTTAATCCGTCCAAGGTGCAGATAGGGACGAGAGCCGTATCTGGAGACGGTGGTCTCAACCGAAGGTCGGTCTAGGCCCACAACGAGAGTAGAACCGTCTTTGCTTTCCCGGTTCTTGCTCTCTCTGTGGGAGAAAACCTTCCACCTTCTGGTTTCGAGACCAGGGTTCTGGATGCGGAGACGCGCCAGCACATCGGTCATGCTGTCGTCATTGCCAGCTTTTCCTATTTGCAGCAGTAGAGAAGATATAGCAGCCTTCTTATAGGACTGCGGATCTCGTTCTCCGCTTGCCGCGAGTTTGAGTCTGTTGGCAGGCTCACCCGCAGCAGTCAATTTCCGCTCGTCCGAGCCGCAGCCAGAGTTGGGTGCGGCACCGGTGTCTTGCGGACCTCGCGTGCGGGGAGTGCTGCCAACGGGAGCTTGCGAAGATGTTTTTCGCTTTTTTCTTTTAGAGCCAGAGGAAAGCGGGGGCGGCGTTGGTTTCGGAGGATTGGCCAGTTTCGATTGGTGATACCTCTACTGACCTAATCCTCCTTGCCTTCGCCATTGAAGGGATACTGCCTTCGACGCTTGCGCCTTCAACCACTTTCGTGATCTCTTTGCGCCGCTCGGTGGCAACCTTCCTTCTCCTCCTATTCCTTTGGCTCTTTGTCAGGGACCCCCCAGGTGCCAGATCTTTTGGGGCTCGTTCCTCCTTTTCGGATTCCTGAGGCGCGCCATTAGAGGTGGCACTCTGGCAAGCTTTCTGACACTGTGCCGAGAGATTAGGCGTATCAGGCCGAGCCTCTCCGCCGCTTTCTCCGGTTTTCCATCTCATTCTACTGAGGGCATCGTAGAGTGAGTGGCAAGAGTCATTTTTTTCAGCGCCACAGCGGGCGGAAGGTGTTTTGGGTATGGTGGTTGGGGCTTCCAGAATCCTTGCCCCGACCTCTGTCGAAAAGACAACGGGTGGATTGTCGCAGTCGCGAGTACCACCTGGAGTAGCTAAATCCTTTGGGCTTGCCTCCATACAGTCTTTATTTAGGACGTCCAAAGACAATACGTTTCTGGACTTTAGTTCGACGTCTCACCTGGGATCTGCCGAACCGAGGTTCATTGACTCTTAAGCCCTTCCGCCGCGACAAGGCATCCAGAAATGGAACATACTACCTTAAAATAACTTAAAACTACCTTACCTAAACATACACACATATATACATCCGTGTATAATACTATACGCCCATATATACATGCGTACACCTAACCTATGTACATTTGTATACACATGAGTACACTCAATGTACAAATGTGTATACTTAGATGTAGATTTTTTTTTTTTTTGTTTGTATGTACATTTATATACAAAACTTACAACTATCTTACACTAAGTCTATAAGTCGGCCATAGGTAGCTGGATCACATCCGCTGCAAGACCGACTATTCCCTTGAAGGAGATCTGTGCTACCCATTCTACCCCGGGTTTAAAGGGTTCGACGAGGGAGTTCCATCTCTCAGCCACCAAAACTTTCAATGTTGTAACGCAAAATCTCTCTTATCCCGACTCTCTCATCCCTTCCTCAGCTCGTTGTGTAACGGAACGGTCGTAGTTGAGTCGCCCATCCACAGTTGAACGGGCGATGTGAAAGAGGAGCGGTACCCCATATATGTCTTATATAAGACCATGCCTATCAAAATGGAGAAATGCTACTAGGGGGACGAAGCCAGTTTGACGTACCCTTTCGTGGTACTGTGGGTTGGGGTAGTACGCCCCAGAGATCAAGTTATTAACCGAGTTCATCGCTCTCGCAATGTGACCTCGAGTCAACTTCACCATGAAATTGTCCACTCGTATCAGTTTCGCCCTGTTGTATAAGACCTCATTGGAGTAGAATTTTATGTACTGGGACTCTGGTGTTCTGTAGAGGCGAAGGCAAGCCCTAAGACAAGCCCTCTCAAACACCCGAATCTTTTCCATCAAGATTGCACTCACGTTGAACCAACCGGGACAGCCATAGGTGAGCATTGGCCTTATGAGGGCCATGTAGCAGATTACCTTCACCCTCGCATCGAGCTGGCTGTTGTAAAACAGCCTCTTTGTAAGAGCAAAAGCACCTCGGGCTCTGGCCAGAGCTGCATCTACATGTTTCTTAAAATATAGATACTGATCTAGCCAGATCCCCAGGTATCTGACTACAGTCCTTTGCGCCAGTGGTTGCCCGTCCAACAATTGAGAACTTTCGCCAATTCTTTTTTGCATCCGCCGAAGCCTTATACAACGGCGTTCTGAAGAGAATGGTTTCCGATTTCTGAAAGTTGATATTCAACTCCCAGTCATCGCAATCTCTCATGAATGAGTCAAAGTCACCCTGCGCTAGCGTAGTGATGTCCTCGATTTTTTTGCCTGATCTGTACACGATCAAGTCGTCGGCATACGCAATTGCGTTAGGAAGAGAACTTATTAGATCGCTCAAGAAAATGTTGAACTGGATCGGCGAATTAACGGCACCCTGTTGGAGACCATTTTTTACTTCAAAAATACCTGTAGAGGTCACGTGGCCATTCTTGACTACGAACCGCCTACCAGTAAGCATGTTATACAGTAGGTACAGCAGTGGTTTACCAATGCCTAGCCGTTTGAGCTTGTAGAAAAGTCCTTCTAACCATACGGTGTCGAATGCCTTCTCCAGGTCAATCAAGCAAGCCCCCGTACATTGTTTTTGGCTCTTATACCATTGAATATCCAACACCACTTTCGACGCGGCATGAATAGTGTCATGCCCCGCTCTGAAACCGAATTGGTTATCCGGAATTATATGTTTGTCCTCTGTTCAGTTGCTCAGAGCTCTATTTATCACCTTCTCGAATACCTTGCTGATGTTCGGGAGGAGACTATTTGACCGGAGGTTGCACAAATTCGAAGAATCTTTTCCTCGCTTGAATATGGGTTGTACAATCGCAGTTTTCCATTGCCCCGGATAATGTGCATTATTCAAGGCATTGTTAAACAGGATTGTGTACATAGTAACCACTTCCAGGGGGAGGTGTTTTAGCACAATGTTGGAGATCCCATCGATTCCAACTGACTTTTTCTTCTATAGTGATGCGAAGACCGCTTGAAGATCTGCCTTCGATATGAACGGGGGATACACCGCTTCGTCGGCGATGACATTATCTGCCATATTATCGTCATTGAACACGACAAAGCCACTGTTCTCAGATCGCCATTGTTGCAGATATTCTCGAAGCTGAGAGTTGCTAGAGTGCACACTATTCTCCAGGTTGTGGTTCGGGCGAACACTCCCGTTCACCTTGTACACTTCCTGGAAAACTGCGCCCAGTACTTCAACTTTTTCTTGCGGATCTTCGACCACAAAGAAGTCATCGTCGAGTACGGCGTTGTTTGGATCAATACCCGCTGTAGTCAGTATCTGTTGACTGTCTGTCGTCCTGGGGAGCTTAAGACACGGAAGATCACTATTTTTCCTTCGAAAGAATTTATTAATTTCTGGAAACATGCTCGGGTTGTTAGATCTAACAGCCCGAATCTTAGTGTTCCAGTACGTGTTCACAGGAACTCTGTAATTCTGTACAATTAAAGTTTGTACGTTCTTAATGAGCGATTTCAGTGTCCTAACTTAATCGCTACGTCTGTCAGTATACCGCCTGTACAAGGTTTTTAATCTTGACAGACGTCCGTTATCAAATGTTTATTCTTGTCTCCTGTGTTCCACCAAAGAGCGTTACCAATGTGTATCAAAAACACATTGATAACATTAGTAGTGTCATTACTCGTCTTGAAGCCTCCCAAATACCGTGCGCACTAGGAGACTTCAATATTGGTAATGTTACTTGGAGGAATTTCGATGCTGATGAGAATTAAATCCCATTCAATGTTACTCATGAATGGGAGCATTTGCTAATCGATGGACTTTTATCGTTGGGATTATTTCAAGTAAATAATATTAAAAATAGTTTGAATAGAATATTAGATTTAATATTTCTAAGTTTCAATTTTCGTAAGACCAACTTCGTTGCTCTGAAATGTCAACTGTCTCCAGATTTGAAAGGTAATTATGATATGTTTATGAATAAATTGAATTCTGGTATAGAGTTATTTGTTCCAAAAGCGCGTAGTAATTATCAGTTCAAAACTCCATGGGCAAATAAACAGTTGGCTAATTTAAGAAATGTCAAAAGGAAAGCATATTCTATCTTTGTTTCAAACAAATCGACATCAAACCGTGAAAGATCATTGAGACTTAGGAAGGAGTATGATTTCTTGAATAGATATCTATAAAAGCAATATATCTTGTCCGTTGAATCTTCGGTGAAGAGCGATAGTTCAGCATTTTGGAAGTACGTTAATTCTAAGAGAAATTCTTTAGGCTTGCCTAAATCAATGGAACTTGGAAACGTAATTTCAAATGACTTAAATGGAACTTGTGATTTATTTGCCGACATTTTTGAGTCAGTTTATAATGAAACTATTACTCAAATATACCTGAAATTCTGGACATAGGTACGTTGCAACTATCGAATGACGATCTAATTAACGAATTGAAAAATCTTAAACTTAGTTACAGCCCAGGCCTCGATGGGGTCCCGGCAGCAATTTTAAAAAATTGTTGGAGTTCATTGTATCGACCTCTTAGAATTATATTTAATCAATCGCTAAAAAGGGGGAACTCCTAGATGAATGGAAGTATTCATATTTAACACCAATATATAAAAGCGGGTTGAAACAAAAAGTAGAACATTATCGGCCTATATCAAAGCTTTCTTCCATTCCTCAATTGTTTGAAATCCTCGTAAAAGAAAAAATGTTTTTTCTAGTAAAAGAGTTTATTTCAAATAGGCAACATATCTTCATGCGAGGTAGGTCATGTTCTACTAACTTATCTTTATTTACAAATTATACATTTACAAATTTAGAACATCGCCTACAAGTTGATGTACTTTATACTGACTTTTCGAAAGCCTTTAATAAAGTGCATCACACTTTGCTTTTAAACAAACTTAAATCTATGGGAATTATTCAGCAATGCTAGAATGGTTTCCGAATTATTCAAAGGAGAGGAAGCAAATGGTTAAGGTCGATAGTTATATTTCTCGCGTAATAAAGGTAACATCGGGTGTGCCACAGGGTAGCCACTTGGGCACATTATTATTTATTTTATTTGTAAACGATGTTCACGAAATATTTAAATTCTGCGAAATTCTAACATTCGCGGATGACTTTAAATTATTTTTGTCGATTAATAATAAAGCTGATTGCATTAAGTTTCAGTGGGATATACATAATGGTATAAACATAATGCTCTAGATCTAAACATTTCAAAATGTAAAATGTTTACTGCACATAGAATAACATCTCCAATTGTTTATGATTATTTTATCAATAATCATAAACTTGATCGCCTAGAAGAAGTTAAACACCTTGGAGTAATATTCGACCCCAAGTTGGATTTCTCACTACATTATGAATACACCATTGCGAAGTCTAATTCTATGTTAGGATTTTTAAAAAGAAATAGTAAAGATTTTCGCGACATATCCAGTTTAAAGATCATCTTTGTTTCGTTAGTAAGACCCTATTTGGAATATGCATAAATTGTCTGGGACTCAACTTACGATAATCAAGAACTAGGACTCGAACGAGTTCAAAAGAATTTCAAGAGATATGCTTTCCGAAAGTTGTATTCCTTTGAAGATCTTCCTAATTATGTTGAAAGATGCAGAACCAAACCTTAAGCTTCAGGCGTAAGGCAACGTCAGCCATGTTTATTCGTGATATAATTAATTATCAGTTAAATTCACCAGAATTACTTTTTCTCATAAATATATATGCTCCCCAAAGATCTCTACGGGTGAGAAACTTACTTTTTGACCAAAGGCATAGAACCAATTATGGTCGCAATGAACCTATTACAAGGTATAAATACATTTAATGATCTTTGCAACGAATTTGGTTTTAGCTTGCCACGATTAGAATTTAAAAACATTATTTTCGCATCGTATTTGAATTAATATTATTTATTGAAGTTATCTGTAGTCGATAAGAGTCGGTAGATGATCCTTAGTCGCTCAGCAAACATCTGCTGGGAAAAGCGATACTGAGAGTTTACACTTAGAGAACGTAGTGTTTTGTGTTACTCTGTGATGAATATAACAAAATAAAAAAAAAAGGCCTGGTACCCATTAACCGTGGCGTCCTTCAAATATTCCGACTTGGTCTCCTTTAACAGCAGTTGGGTTGGCCTTTCCAGTAGTGTACTGCTTTTGGCCCGTCCGTCACTCCTCTGTGGGCAGTTCCTTTTGTAATGCCCGGTTTGATGGCATCCGAAGCATTGCACCCCGGTTTCCGCGGGTCCAGCGTCTACTCTGCGTTCAGCCTCCCGCTGCTCTGTCTCCCGTCTTCGTGGCCTGTTATCTCGATGTCCGCTGCCTCTCAGTCCCATGACCCGGCGAACCCTGTCGAGGACTTCCTTGAACGACGCTGGCCTTAGGGCGCTGAAGGCTTCCTGGCATTCTGCATCCACTATCCCCTGGATGATGTATTTGACGACAGTGCTCTCGTGCACGCGTCCCCGAGATGCTATCATCCTCATCTCGAAGATGAAGTCTTCTGTGTCCTCGGTAGCGCGTTGCCTCCTTTCCCGCAGCCTGTCGTAGACATCGGCATCGTCGGCCGCCGCTGGGAAGTTGTAGCACAAACCCGCGAAAAACTCCACAAATGCGCTGCTCCAATTAGTCTGGTGCTTGCGGCCATGAGAACTAGCCTCTCATCCAGGTCATATATGCGTTGAATGTCCCTTACCTTCTTCTTCCAGCTCTCGGACGAAAGCCCATAATACGCCTTGGGGTCAAATAGCGGCAGCGTTTCTGCCACGTCCCGAACTGAGTAGGTGTTGCGGGTGCAGCATATTTGCCCCTTATCACATCACGCCTTGGGGTAACTGGAATACTCTGTGTCTCCCAACCCGACCCTCTTGCATCGTCCATGGTTTGTTTTTCAGCCACACCCTTCGCAGCCTACCCCGCTTGTACCGTGGTGAGATCGACGATTTTCTCAGTCAGTCGTTGCAACTCGGCTCGCAGCAAAGCGAGTTCATTCGATTCAGCGGTTACCCTCGTATCCTTCAGTTTCCCCGCAGACTTCCGAGATGCAGACGGCAGAAGTGCTTCTCCAGTTTCCTCTGAAGCAGCCTGGCCACCAAGTCCTTCGTACCCGACGTCGACATCCCGCGCTCATTCAGCACACTCCTGAGTTCGTCACGGGTCAATGCCTCGTACCCTGCCTCCATCTCGCTCATCTCAGTCAGCAGCTGATCGAGAGCAATCACACGCATATGATCGGTGACAACAAAAGCTGATCTACGTCCATCACACAATCAGCTGGTCGATAACAACAACTACTGGTTTTCTTTTTTTTTTATGTAGTTTCACCTGCTACACACCGACAGTCACTCAAGACGCGAAGACAGGCAAAAAGAACATAGCAGTACACTATTCGAGATCGTCGCTCGAATGTTCTTTCTTCGCTTTCGGTGGTCTCGTCTGCCACGGTTGTTCCCGGCGCGAAAATAGGCACAAAGGGAAAAAGAAAACAATCCCGGTACTGTTCGCAGGCTGATGCACACACGTTCGACCGTTGGGTCTCTTGACCCCACTTCTGATTTGAAAAAAAGCTGCAACACGAAATGAAACACCGAAACACCGATTTCGTGCAATGACCTTTATTTTCCCAAATGATCGCGATGATGATACACTGTTCTCGAGCAGTCTGTGAAGCGGGTTTATATACCCGGGCGCATCTGATGCTACACTCGTAAATAACAGCACAGAGAAAAGAAATAGACGAGGAAGATCTAAAAAACGCTGCCCTAAAAAGTGATATAAAAAAAGAAATAGCAGTGATAGTCGGCTTAAGAAAGCGACAGGACACTTTATTTCCAACTGGCTAGTAGCCGGAGTGGTAGAGACGGCGACAGCAAAAAGTGAAGTGTTCGGAGTCTGGGTTCAATTCCCGGGAGTGACTATTACAACAAATCCCTGAGGAAATAACAAAATAAAAACAAAGTGTTCCACGAAGCGGCATTGAGCGGCCCGCGCTCTCAAAGTCGGGTGACATGTATGTACCGGTGGACAGTGCATCAGGCCACCAAGTGAAAAGAGTGGAAGAGCCGAAGAAGAGGCGGTAGAAGTCGCAGTTGCAGACAAACGTAACTAAACGACAAGCAGTGATGGAAACAAAACCATCAACAGCAGCAACAACAACAATAGCCACAGCAACAACAACATCAACAACAGCAATATCAGGAGCTACAGCAATAGCTCCAAAATCGGTTGCAAAAACAATAACAACACGAGCAAAAATATCAGCTCCTGCAGCAGCATCGTCTCCAGCAGCAGCAGGGAAAGAGATTATGTACTCCATCGTAGATGATAATGATGTCGTATACGAATCTGAAGAGGGGGAGGGCCGCTTCTCTTATGGAGGAAGCGGCAACTCCTTCTGTGTGTTGGCGACATCCGAATCGGATGACGAGGAGGAAGAAGAAAGAGAGCTTGCAAAACTCATCGCTAAGCTTCGCAATCGGGTAAAGGCTAGACGAGCAGCGAAAAGGGCCAGGGAAGAAGCTGAGCAGCAGCAACAACAACAACCACAGCGACAACGGGAGAAGCAGCGTTGTAGTAAACCAAGCCAGACACAGCTGACAAAGCCCCAAAAAGAAGAGGGGCCAACCACCTCCAAGGAGGCCTTGGCCCAGATAGCCAAAAAACAACTGACCCAGCTGAAGAAGGGACAAAATTCAAAAACACAGCAACAGAACCAACAGCAACAACAGAAACAGCAGACAACACAGCAGCAGCAGCAGAAGCAGCAGACGCAGCAAAAACAACTATCGCATCAGCAGCCAAGAAAGGAGAGATGTCCCCCAATAAACGTCTTCGGACTAGAGACTAGCGGGGTAGTAAAGCTTTGTAAGTTGGCCACAGGCAGTTCATCTTCTTTTTTAATTAAGTACAGAGGGTCCCTAAGGCTTAGTGTCCAGTGCTTCTCACTAGACTCGTTTAGGAAAATTAGGGACAAATTAACGGCGACGGAAGCCGACTTTTACACATTCACCCCGAAGGTTGACAAAGTCCAGTCAATGCTGCTGAAGGGCGTGGATCCTTCTATGGACCCAAAGAAGATCCTCGATGAGTTGCGCCAAGCTAAAGGCGACGATGTCGAGTTCGTAGGAGTTAAGCCCTTCACCACTGCGGCAGCGAAAAGGAAGAATAGGAAGCTCCCATTCTTTCTAGTTCAACTCACTCCAGATAGCAAAATCGAGAGCCTAAAGAGTATCCGATATTTAGGCTCAGTTGCTGTTAAATGGGAAAAATTAAACAAGACTTGCCACATATTACAATATGCGCGTTGTCAGAGGACACCCGGGTAACTATCGAGGTTGTCCAAAGGTTCAAGAAATAAAGCAAAAAATTGAGTCTAAGAGGAAAGGAAAAACGGTAGCAGCGACTTCCATTTCTCGCATGCCAGCTACCGCTGTTACACCGACCCTCTCCTTCGCCAACCTGGCGTCTGGTAGAAGGGCGGCACAACAGACAGTTCCGAACGTAGCCGTGGTTCCCGAACCTAAGCAACCGGAAGAAGAAAGCATTCTAAAGTCTGTCCTGCGAAGAGTACAGGCCTTGCACACTCAAGTGCAAGCCATGCAAGAACAGATGCAAACACAGACGGCAGAAATGCAGCAGAAGTTCCTCCAACAAGAGGCGCGAGTGGACTTAATCTACTCGCAGCTGTTTGGACCTAACGCTGTTCAAATTTAAATGGCTACGCCAGCAGCTAGAGCCCTCAAGATCGCAGCAGTGAATGTAAATTCACTGATACGAACAGAGAGGAAACTAAACTTATGCAACTTCTTGCAGACAGAAAATCCTGACGTGCTAATGGCTAGCGAAACTAAGCTCAGCGCAATCTCAGGTTCAGAAACTACACTGTAGTACGAAGAGACCGACCACACTCCTCACAAGGGGGCGGGGTCGTTCTCTTAATAAAAGAAGACCTTTGCCACAAGATCATGTATAGCGCTGAAGTACGTAGGTTCAAAGTGCTAGAAGCATGCATCGCACGCATCCCTCTCCGAGGTGGAAGGAAGATGTTGGTGATTGCTGTCTACGCACGGGATTCTCGAAATATTCACTTTATTTCAGAGCTTGAAACTCTTTTTACAAGCCTTCGCTTGAATGAGGAAGTGAACTATTTTATTATCGCCGGTGATCTGAATGCTAAGCACAGCGATTGGGGTAACAGGATGTCAAACGACAGGGGAAATGCACTCTCAGGTTGGCTGGCGATGCATACTGTAGAGTTCAAGGTAGATTTATATGCTATCGATAGACCATCGTTTCCTAGGAGCGGGTCCTATCTCGATGTGATGCTAGTTGACAGACGACTAACAATACTGGACGTAGATAGGCGCACAAGGAATTGCTTAGCCACATTTGAGTTTGACAGTGATCACTGCGGACTCACTGCGGCGATCCAATTCCCGAATGAGCTGGAGGAACTAGAGGGATGTGTCCACGAGTACCCTTATAACCACGATAAGGTTCGATGGTCACTCTTCTCTAGGGCCTTATCCAGAGAACCAGATAAACAGAAACCTGACGAACGAAGAGGTTGACAGGTACCTCGTACAAATGGACGACGTAATACGACGAACTATGGAGAAGAGAATTCCAAAGGTAGCTCGTACCGATGATAGTGATGTTTATCGAAATGCTACCATCGACGCACTCCACGTACATAAGAGCAGACTGCTGTCAAGACTTAAATTCTTGCACAGACGGTTCATAGATCCACAGAATGCCGAAGTCCGCTCTTTAAAAGCAGAAATCAAAAACCTCCAACAGCTTATTAAAATTAATTACAGCCTTGCTGTAAGTTTGCACTGGGGCAATAAAATCCGGGCTGTAAGATCCAGCAACCCGGGTGTGTTTCCGCAAATAAATAAAATATTCAGGAGGAAAGATGAAAATGACATTCAGACCGTAAGGCTGGAAAGGACGGCAGAAAACTCAGACATACTGACATCTGTGGGCATCAATCCGGATAGAGCAGTGCTTGATGATAACTTTTTCGTAGTTGAAGATCCTCAGGAGAAGGTTACGACACTAGGAGCTGTTTTTCAGAAAGTGTATACGGTTAACGAGTCCCGTAGGCCAGACCACGATCTGGAAAACAGAGCCCAGTTGAACCACTTCTACCTTCGGGAAGAGATAAGGCAGTGGCGATCTGAGAACACTGGTTTCACCAGGTTTAATGATGAGAATATGGCTAATAATGTCATCGCCAGAGATGGAATAAATACCATTCAAATCTCTAAAGAAGAACTCCAAGGCATCTTGAACTCTCTGAAGAAGAAGAAATCAGCAGGGATCGATGGTATACCCAATATTGTGCTACGCCATCTACTCTTAGAAGCGGTGGAGATTTACACGACACTGTTTAACAATGCGCTGAGTAATGCATATTACCCGTCGCATTGGAAGACAGCTGTGGTGCAGCCGATCCCTAAACGGGACAAAGATAGGTCTATCCCAACAAATCTCCGGTCGATCAGTCTTCTTCCTTGCATTAGCAAGGTCTTCGAAAAAATTGTTATATCAGCTCTAAAAAAAATGGGTTGAGGACAATAATATAATACCGGAAAACCAGTTCGGCTTCAGAGTGGCTTCAGAGCGGGCATGATACCATACATGCCGCGTCAAAGCTGGTTTCCGACATACATTGGAACAAATCCAAGAGCCAATGTACGGTTGCATGTCTGATCGACTTGGAAAAGGTGTTCGAAACCGTTTGGAGAAGGGCTTTTTCTAAAGCTAGTCAGGCATGGCATAAGTAAATCATTACTATACATGATCTATGACATGATAACATGTAGGAAGTTCGTTGTGAAAAATGGCAACGTGACGTCTACCGTGGTTTTCGACATTAAAAACGGTCTGCAACAGGGGGCAGTTGGTTCGCCAATCTTGTTCGCTATATTTACTAGCGATCTTTTGTACTCCATGCCGCACATAATAGCGTTCGCCGACGATTTGGTAGCGTACAGATCAGCGCCAAAGGTCGAAGTTATTAACAACCTGCTGCAACATGACTTCCAAAAGATTCAGCAATATTGCGATAGCTGGAAATTAAATATTAATTTCAATAAATGCGAGACTGTCCCTTTCAGGACCCCGCTGTCCAGGGCCTCAAGGGACACGAGGTTAAACTGGCGCAAGTTCCGCATTGTTGACCCACGGGGAGAACCGTTAGTTGTGAAAGGCTTGGTGAGATACTTAGGCGTTTGGTTGGACCAGTATCTATACTTTGACAAACGTGTAGATGCTGCTCTGATGAAAGCCAAGAAAGCCTTTGCTGTGGCAAGAAGGCTGTTTTACAGCAGCCAACTTGATTCCAGGGTAAAGGTAATATGCTATATGGCACTCATCCGGCCGATGATGGCGTACGCTTGTCCTGTGTGGTTCAACGTGAGTCCTTCCCAGATGGAAAAGATGAGGTTGTTGGAGACTCAGTGTCTCAGGACATGTCTCAGGACATGTCTCAGGTTGTATCGAACTCCCGAATCTGAGTACAAGAAATTTTATCACAACGAGACTTTGTATAATGAGGCAAACCTGATAAGGATTGATAATTTCATAATAAAATTGATTCGACGGCACGTCGCACGGTCGTTGGCTTCCACCAACAGCCTGATCTTCGGCGCTTACTACCCCAACTTGTTGTATTTCGAAAAGGTACGGCAGAATGGCTTTATTCCACCAGAGGCATTTCTTCATTCAGACATTATGGGTTTAGTTCAGGACAGGGAGGGATGCCCTATTATCTTCCATGTCGCACGCCGAACAGTGGACCGGCAACTGCTTTATGAACCGAACGTCGCTCGCAACCGCGAGGATCTGCTTCAGTAGAGCGATCTCTGCCCGAGACAGGAGGGAGTCTGGGAAAGAACGTCACCTGTACTGGTGGCTGTGTTAAGGCCGACCCCTGCCGCCGTTAAGGGTTCTTTAAGACTTTTTCTTTTATTATGTGTACGGACATTGGTCAGCTGGGCAGTCTGTGGTCAGCTTTTTAGCTTTAGTTTTAAGTAGTTACTAGTCAGTTTTTAAGTTATGTTTCATCTTAGGTTTTATATATAAAAAAAAATAAAATAAAATAAAATAAAATAAAATAAAATAAAAAAGAAAAAAAAAGGTGCACCACGGCGTATAGTCTCTATATGTTAGGCATATAGATAACTGATTCGTTAAGGTATAGTATATTAAGTATTAGTATGTAAGAAACAATAAAAAAAAACGACGTGCAGCTAAGTTTTTAATACTTTTCTTAGCATAATTTAAGTTTGGATTAAAGTTAAAAAAAAGAAAAAAAAAGATGCCGAAAGGCAGTAAGATCAAATATGTTTAGATTAACTTAGAGCATCCGCATAGGGTCAGTAAGATAGATGTTAGAAAAGAATATGTTAAGCTAGTTTAAGAAAATTTGTCTAGCATATAAGTATAACCCTAAATTTTCATCAAATTTTCAATAAAAAAAAAACAAAGATTTGATTCTTTAATTGGAGATTAATGCTTTTCCACCAAAGTGATATCTTAAACGACCTTTTCCACTAAGATGCATGTACATATATACATGAATATACATGAAGAGAATAAAGAACACCAATCAAATACTTGTTATAAACTGTATATGAACAGTAAAAATGCATACGTGTGCCAACCACAAACTACCTTAAATTTTTAGATCTTCTGTGGTGCCAACTGTGAGGTACGCACACATATTTAGTGGGTAGAGTGCGACGCTCACACGCCGAAGGGTCTAGGTTCGACTCCCAGCTAAACACCAATTTTTCGAGTTTTCCATGGCACCATCTATTTCGAGTTGCTGACAACATTAAAAGAGTAATAACTATCTAAGAAAGCTTCTTAAAGTTCGCCGTTCGGAGTCGGCAAAAAACTGTGGGTCTCTTCTACTCGTGAGAGAACAGTAGCGCGCACAACACGAGTAGTTGATGAGCAAGCTAGGCCCTGGTCCCCCTTTAGACCATAGCGCCAAAAATTATTATTATTATGACTAAAAAAATTGATAGAGGCTAATAAAATTCACTCTGAGCTGAGTGGAAATGTATTTTTTTTTCGTTAAGTCTGTTCGAATTTATTTGTGAGTAGTTTGCGTAAAAATATCTCTTGAAGAAAGTAACTCTGCCGAAACTTGTGAAATAATTTTTCGTAGAAATTTGCAGAATTACATGTAAATATCTATCACATATATGAAATGTCAGAGGTTTTTTTTTCACTTTCACAGTCATCTGCTGCCCAGAAATTCTTTGGGAGGGGAAGTGTTCGCATATGCGTGGTGCTATTCATTTCACACTACCTCATGCTTAACGAAATGTTCGCAATCTTTCATGGATTCCATTATAGGTCGGCGCATAAAGATGGGTCTATTCGCACACTCACCCATGCGCGTTTGACACTAGCTGATGCACACACCAATGCGCATTATAGTTGAGCCTTAAAGGTAAGAGTTACAATAGTTTTTTTTAGAGATACGGTCATATTACCTTACTACTAAAGTATTAATATAATATCTTAAGTAATGTACCACAGTTTTAATTTGAAGGAAAAGCCACTAGAAAACCTTCATTAAATTTTATGGTGTCGTGGAAGGGAAAAGAGAAGTGGAAGAAGTTTAGATTAATAGTACTTGTACTATTATTAAGAATAAGTAACTAAATAGATATAAATAAATAAATAGAAGTAAATATAAATAAATATATGCATATATATATATATATATATATATATATATAAATAAAAAACAATATATGTATAAATAAAGAAATAAATAAATAATACAAAAAATATATATAAATAAGTAAATTAATAAATAAGAAGTAGACACATAATTCAATAAGAGAATTGCGCTTAAGTTAGTTAGTTCGATTCGAAATCAAGTGATTGTTAGATGATGTGCAGAATATGTTATATTTTTGATTAAGTTTTATCATTCTAGAAGATACCATATCTATATTCGTAATTTCATGAAGTTTCTGGTAAATTCAGCATAATTTTTATTTCATTATTATTTTATTTTGAATTATTTGTAGCCTGTGCACACGACTTTTTTCACATATACCCCAAACCGGAGATCCATAAAATATTATTGCTTGAAATATATTAACAGTTTGTTTAACGTGTTCAACTGTGAATATCTGCAAATAAAGGGGTACAGAACTCTTATTGTATTATCCGCCTTTTTAATGACTTCCTGCACATGAACACTGAAAGTAGCAGAGACTAACTCTACCGAAACTTGTGAAGCGACTTTTCGTAGAAATTCGTAAACCAGCTGTCTTGGCGCTGAGCGAAATACAGGTGGGTGAGAATACCGATTTATTGGATTTGAACCTGCCTGGATATAGCTTGGTGCCCTTATTCTTTTTACACCGCGGTCTCGCCATTTATGTGCGTAGTGATGTTGCTTACCAAATTCAACCACAATATGACCACTGTTCCAATCCGGAATTTAATTTTCTGTGGTTAAAACTCTTTGTCCGTAAGCATTTAATCCACTACTGCTTTATTTATAGAAGTCCAAACCTGGACAGCAACTCAACTTATAACGAGTTTGATGCGTTGTCCGAATCCATCACAAGAATTGTATCCCTGTATCCTCGCACTGAAATCGCTATTGCGGGCGATTTCAATGTAAACAATTCTACTTGGCTTCGACATTCAGGTCAGACAACACCCGAAGGAAGGTATGTTGAAATCTTCGCTGAGGTTAATAATTTAACCCAGCTTGTGAATGAGCCAACACGTATACCTGACATTGCAGATCATACCGCCAACACCTTGGATCTGTTTCTCACCTCTCATCCTGAAAAATATTCAATTGATATATTGTCGCCCCTAGGCTCGTCCGACCACTGTGTCGTGTCAGCCAAATTCTCGTACTCACACAGTTAGAGAACAAATTCCGAAAAGAACAGTATGGCTCTACGAGAAAGCCAACTGGAGCGGACTTAACAACTTCTTTAGGAATTTTAACTGGCCACTATGCTTCCTCGATAGTGACGTGGATGCCGCTACTGATGCGATCGCAAACATTATTTCGCTGGGCATGCGGACCTTCATTCCTCACAGAGTGAAGAGCATCAAGCCTAAGGCAAACGCGTGGTATGACTTGAGCTGCAAAGAGGCTATCATGATGAGAGAGTTGAGTTTCCGGGATTACAAATCCAACCCTTCTGAGGAAGCCCGGAATAAGTTCAAACGGTTCCGAAATGACTGTAATGCATTAATAAGACGTGTTAAATTCTCCTTTGACCAAAAGTTGAGGCAAAAAGTTCTACAATGCCCCAAGGGTAGCAGAAGCTTTTGGTCTTTCGTAAAAAACATAAGGAATTCAGCCTCGTCTTCGATCCCAACGCTCATTTGCAATGACATTCCAGCTGTCAGCTCTGTGGACAAAGCTAATCTGCTTGCTGCACACTTTGCAGCTAGCTCAACGCTGCCAGATAGCACTATGTCCCCGCTTGTACTTGAGAGCGTAAATTTCTCCATGGGGCAGATCCATTTTCGCACTCGTACAGTAGCAAGAGTACTTAAAGATCTAAACATACACAAATCGGCTGGCCCGGATGGTATACCCCCTGTTCTTCTGAAAAGGTGTTCTTCTACGCTGGCAAAACCACTGCGTAAGCTTTTTCATCTGTCCTACTCTTCAGGGCTCTTTCCGAGTAAGTAGAAAACTGCATTTGTCCAGCCCATCCCTAAAAAGGGCGAATGTTCGTCACCCACCTTTTACTGACCCATAGCACTAACGTCCCTTCTCTCCAAGGTCATGGAAACGCTGATAAACCGTCAGCTTATGAAATATCTTGAGTCCCGGAAGCTTCTTAATGACCGGCAGTACGGCTTCCGAAGCAACCGTTCCACTGGTGATCTGATGGCATATCTCACTGAAAAGTGGAACCAATTTTTGCACAATGTAAGGGAAAGCAAGATTGTTGAGCTTGATATTTCAAAGGAATTTGACAGGGTGTGGCCACAGGCTCTCTTGTCGAAAATGCGTGCTTTTGGGATCGACGAGTCTCTTCTTCAATGGATTAGAAATTACCTTTCGAATCGTTCAATACAAGTCGTTTTGGATGGATTCAAGTCTGAAATTCACCATATTAATGCTGGTGTTCCCCAGGGCTCTGTTTTGTCTCCGACACTATTCCTCATTTTTATAAATGATCTCTTGTCTGCTACTTTTAATCCTATTCATTCCTTCGCTGATGACAGTACCCTCAACTTTTCATATTCGTTCCTTGGCTCACGTCCCTCCACTTCGGCCATAGACTCGGAACGGCAGCGTATGTTAAGCACATTAAATTCCGACCTTGACAGCATAATCGATTGGGGAAATAAGAATAGAGTGGAATTGAATGCTTCCAAAACCCAGTGCTGTTTACTGTCGTTAAAGCGATCACAAAATAATCAGATTATCCATGAACGGCATTTGCGTTGTTGAAACCGAAAGACTTTCCATCCTCGGTATGTGTATCAACCCAACAATTAGCTGGAACGATCACATATTTGAGATCGCCAAAAATGCTGCGAAATGTCTAGGCTTCCTTAAACGATGCAAGAAGTACTTCACCCCCTCTGATCTGGCTACAATATACGCCCAAAACTTGAGTATAACGCTCCTATTTGATCAGGTGCTTCTAAGACCTCCCTGCAGCTGCTGGATAGAATTCAAAAGCGAGCGATAAAACTTATAGGTGACAGTAATATTGCAAAGTCGATTGACTCGTTAGAACACCGACGTAATGTCGCGTCGTTGTCACTCTTTTATCGCTATTTTAACAAGAAATGCTCATATGAATTAGCCAGTTGCATTTCACCCCTTCAAGAATTCACCCGCAACACACGCCTCGCTAGGAATGCCCACCAATTCACCCTCAAGGCCTCTTTTGGACGTACAGTCAAATTCAGAGACTCGTTCTTTAGCCGCACTTTACGAATCTGGAATGCTCTTCCCTGCTCGATTTTTCCTTCTCATTACAATCCACAGGCATTTAAAACCAATGTGCATCGGTACCTCCTTGCCCTCTCTTCCTCTATACCTTCGGCCCGTGATGTGACTTGATCCGGTCACTTAAGGGTACTCGCAACCTTTTCTGCACGCGTCAATTATAAAACAAAAAAAAAGATGTATTAAGTGTCATATGTTTTCTTTTATTTTCACATTACAGCCATCTGCTGTCCATAGATTTTTCTTCGACAGCAATTCGGAGGGAAGTATTGTACTCTCTCATGAACTCTCCGTTCTACGAAAAAATCAGCAAATGGGACGCCTTTTGACAGTTTTTCGGGGAATTTCTTTGCCCGTTGCAGTAATTCAGAGCAATTGGATTAGACCTTTTAATGCTTATAGACCAACGCTGCCGCTCATGCAACGGATGTAGTAACTCAACTTTTAACTTTTCTCTATCTGTCAGCGTTGACAATCGGCACATTAGATGTGTTCCCGTACCCGAAAAAAATACACAAAACAACACAATGTGCGTTCCCGTATTCCGAAAATATGGGTTTGACGTCAAACGAGCGCTCTCTCGAGAGAGTAAAATATTTCCCCACCCTTCCCATTTTAACATAAGTAAATTTTTATGGTAGGTTCCATTTCCCATTTTCTATAGAGCCAAAAACGAAAGTTACAATAAAAAGGAACTTTATTCAAGAATAATAACAAAAAGAATTCACGAAAGATAATTTGCTTTTCACGTTGAGAGGTAGAGAGAAAAATGGCAATGTTGCCACATGCAGGATTCAGGTTGTTGAAGGTTGTCATTTGGCAATGTATTGCCAGACTGCTGGTTGATAAATATACTCTAACACGCCTTCCTCAAACAGCGCGTTTAACAAATTGTTACTCCAATGTTCTTCATACATCTGTAGTGTGCTGGTCCAGGGAGTGGTTTTGTCAACACATCTGCAGGCATTCTGTCAGTTGGCGTGTGAACGACAGCTACTTTTCCATCTTTAAGCAACTGCTGAACGAAATGGTATCTGGTTTCGATATGCTTTGTACGTGAATGACAAATCGCATTTTCCGCTATGTGTTTTGCACTTTGATTGTCAGTTCCGATTGTTATGTCAGCCAGCTGATGTAAGTTCATTTCGATTAAGAGATTTCTGAGATATATTGCCTCTCTGGATGATACAGACAGCGCCACGTACTCTGCTTCCGTGCTTTAGTGATTGCTGCTCCACTTAACACCAAAATGTATCCTGTGTATGATATTCTATCTACCTCATCACTCGGATGGTCGGCGTCCGAATATACTTGAAGACCTAATATATTTTTAGAATAGATGAGCCCGTAATTCTCTGTTCCGGGTAAGTAGCGCATTACACGCTTTGCAGCTGACCAATGCTGTTCTTTGTACGTCTCATTAAACTGTGCCAAGCGATTGACGATGAACGCTATATCCGGCCTAGTACCAATCACCAGATACATAAGTGACCCGATGAATTGTCGGTAGGGTTTCTTTTCTTTACGTTCATCAGTACGACGTCGGCCATTTGGTAACTTTGACTTCGCGTCACTCGGTGTGCTTATGGGCTTTGCTTCGTTCATATCGAATTTCTTCAATATATCTCTGATGTACGCCTGCTGTTTCAGTTTTATTTGTCCATCTCCTTGAATAATTTCGACGCCTAAACAGTATCGCGCCATTCTAAGAACTTTGACATTAAAAGCAGCGGAAAACCCATTTTATATATTGTCCAATGACTTTTGACTTGTTGATGCATAGAGAATGTCGTCGACGTATACGGCGACAATTGTAAACTCTTCTCCATTTGTCCTGTAGTAGAAAAATGTATCATTAGTTGCCGCCTTCAATCCCAGTTTGCGAAGTGTTTCGTCCAGCTTTTGGTGCCATTGACGTCCAGCCTGTCGTAACCCATATAACGTCTTATTCAGCCAACATACATTCTTGCCATTCTTGGGTTGGTGGAGCATTTCTTTGGCCTTTTCTTTTACTGCATCATCTCCTCCATCCTCACCAGCAAGTAGTTCTAACGCCTGATGAAGATACTTCGGAGTTTCCATAAAAATCTCCTGCTCCAAATCGCCATTTAGGTATGCGGCTACGACATCCAATTGATAAACTTTCAAGTTGTGGCGAACCGCCAATTCCATTAACAGTCTGATAGATTCCAAGCGTGCAACAGGAGCAAAAGTTCCCTCGAAGTCAATTCCTTTACGTTGCGTAAAACCTCTTACAACGACACGAGCCTTCTTTCGATCCAGAGAACCATCTGCGTTCATTTTATTACGTAAAACAATTTTGCTAGTAACAACAGCTCTGTTAACAGGACGCTCAATCAAATCCCACGTGCTGTTTTTAATCAGTTCTCGAATCTCTATTTTTATTGCTTCGAGCCATTCTCGTGCGTGAGATCTCGCCTATATTTGCAATGTCAACTTCAACTTGGTACATGGCATCTATGTAATCCTCTTCGTCGGTTTCACATACAAGTTAACACAAGCATTTCCCACATTTCTCATATGCACCTTGCCCAAAATAAACGTATCGCTTGCACAGCATTTCCGCTGCTTGCGCTAAGCACTCCCATACTTCTCCCCATGCACCTCTACCATAACCAAACACACACCTTACGTGGCATTCCCATATTCTCCTTTCCCAAATAATTGCACCACAAGCAAATCGTATTATTATCGGTAGATTCTAAGAAATATGTAAAAAAGCTTAGCTTAGGAAAAGTTATGTATATAAATCAGAGAAATAATAATAAAGTTGTGCAGTTGTTGATCGAAAGTGAAGTAGTGTGTTTTTTTTCAATCGCCCGCGACGCGACGCGATATTTGGCGCCCGAGCAGCTCAAAAGAAACCCGAGCAAAATAAGTTTTAAGTGCGTTTATTATGATCGTTAAAACACGACCAATAACTCTCGAACTGTGAATCGGAACAAAGAAGTCGTACACTTAAGAACACGACTAGTGTTAACCGAACTGAGTATTGAAACAAAAAAGTCGTATACATAAGAACACGACTAGTGTTAACAAAAATCAGTGAAAGAAACAATATTCTTGATACAAACTCACACCCAGTACTTATCGTTCCCGTAAGAACACGATCAACGCAACATATCAACACCTACTCAACTGTAACCAGACCAAAACATCCGACAGTGGCGCAATCCGTTCCCAAGTAAGCAGCAAGCCAAAAAGGACAACACGGACCACCCAACAGGATTCATCGGACTGCTGATAGTGACATTATTGTAAGCTTAAGCATTATTTTCTTTTTTATTTGTAAGCAAGAAATATCACCCTTTTATATTTTAAGAAAAAAAAGAAATTGTGAAACTTTATTTTACAAACAATTAGTTAAAACCTGTTAAAACTTTCTAAAAATTGTTAAACTTGTCTTATACCAATCCCCATCTCCCATTCCTAAAATGGAGCAAATGCAAGAAATTATTAAACAACTCACGGGTGCACTCAATGCACAAATTGAGCAGACGAAGCTCATAAAAAACCGTCTGCAACAATTGGAATGCAGGATTAGTCCCCCCCAAATCGTACCAGCCTGTCTAGCCACGCCAAAGAGCGAGCAAGATCTAGCAGACATCAGGAAATTACCTGATTCCGTTAGAGATCTGCAAATCTTTGATGGCAATGCGGTACAATACCTTTCGTGGGTCTACAATGTAGAGTCCATACTAAAAGACTATGAAATTGTCAAAAACAAGCCTATTTATAGGGCTATATTACAACATATCCGCCAAAAGGTGAGAGGCCCGGTCGACGCCGCGCTTATATCATACAATATTTTTGACGAAGATTGGGCAGCAATAAAAAAATGCTTGTCATTACATTACGCGGATAAACGCGATATCCGTACTCTAGAGCACCAGCTCAACAATATGATCCAAGCCAATCAGAGCATTGATGAGTTCTATGCAAAAGTTAATCACCAACTGTCCCTTCTTATTAATAAAATCAAGACTGAGGATTATTCTGAAGAAACTATAAATTCTTTAACGGAGAATTACAGAAATAGGGCATTGGAAATCTTCATAAGGGGTCTCAACGGAGACGTCTCTAAAATGTTGGTGATCCAGAAACCCCAAACCCTTGCCTGGAGTTTCAAAATCTGAATTTCAGAAACTTCTCTTTTCATAGAAGAGATTACAATAATACAGTCACTGCACCAGTGAACCAAATATTTTATCCAAAAAACCCAAAAAAAACCGATAACACCGTACAGAGTAATTTCGCCTCAAGAGCAAAATCAAATTTACAATATTCCCCGAAATATCCGACCAGGGCCCAATGTGAATAGTACACCACCCCCTAGGCCATCAAACCCAAAGCCTCCCCAACCAATGGAAACAGACCAATCGGTACAAACATGACACATAAATTACATGAATCGACCAGCAAATAAACCCATACAGCGAGAAAGTTCAGAAAATTTGCCGCGGAAACAACAACGTCTCTTCGCAACCAATATCGTAGAGGAAGAACCAAGCGAGCACGGAGACGAACAAGTGAATGAAAACTATCTTAATGCCTACAATGATTCAATTATTAACGAAAGAAATGCCGAAGACTACACTGAAGTAAATTTTATAACGGAAGCCTCTCTAGCGTACCATACCTAGAGTATGTTACTAGAGATGGAAAGCCTTTGAAATTCTTGATAGACACAGGAGCTAACAAAAATTTTGTGTCCGACAGGATAGCCGCTAATAGTAAACCAGTAGACAAACCATTCAAAATTCAATCCGCAGGAGGAGAGATCGAGATAACCCAAAAGATCACCGGTCCATTCTTTAAGAGCATAGGAAACAATATGTTGGTAGATTTTTTTGTCCTACCAGGACTTGAGTCATTTGACGGAATTATAGGCGACGACACTCTCAAAGAGTTTAAAGCTGTCATCGACAGAAGGAACAACACGCTAACCGTAAACACCAACATCAGAATAAATCTCAAGGAAAAAGAATCAAAACAAGTAAATAATATTCAAATTAATTCCGACATTGATCCCGAGATACAAGAAATCCTTATGAAGCATAAAAAACTCTTTGGAACAATTTCTGATAGCGGAACTATAGACACAAACATCCGTGCAGAAATCAGAACCACCTCTTCCGAACCAATTTACACAAAATCCTATCCCTATCCTGCCAATTTAAGAACTGAAGTCGAATCGCAGATTAGCAAGATGCTTTCGGATGGCGTTATTAGACCATCCAAAAGTCCTTATAGCTCACCGCTTTGGGTAGTTCCAAAAAAAGCGAATGCAGCAGGTGAGAAACAATACAGAATCGTCATCGACTTCAAGCGGCTTAACGCAATAACGATACCAGACGCCTACCCTATTCCCGACATAACGAACAATAGACTATGTTAAAATGAAAATACGCCATAATATCTCAACAACAAGTGCATATTTACCGCAACTACAGCTTCAACTCTCAAAAATAGAAAACTTGATGAGACAACTTAAAGGAAAAAATCAAAGAAAGTCAAAGCGATCAATAAACTGGTTAGGATCCGCTTGGAAATGGCTGGCGGGTAATCCTGACGCAACAGATTGGGATAATATATAAACGAAAAGCAATGTCTTGGTCAATAATAACAATAAACAATACCATATCAACCAATACCTAAGCAAGGCAACTGATACTTTGATTGAAAAATACAATAGAATAATCGAAAAAATCGACGTAAACAACACTGGGAAATACGAGCAAATGCTCTCCAACAAACTTGGCCTTTTGAAGGAAGAAATCGGAGAAATAGTGCTAGCTGGACAGCTTGCAAAAAAAGGTATCGTGAACTCAAATCTGTTAAATAAAGCTGACATTGCCGACATATTGTCAAAAACAGAAACGCTTCCATTCAAGAACGAACTCCAAGCTATCGAATATTCTGAACCAATGATGTTAATAAAAGACTCGCTTCTCCTTTACGTAATTTGCTTACCACAGACGGACGAAACAATATTTAATCATATTATCATACGATCTACCGTAAATAACAACAAAAGAATACATCTTAACTTTACTAACCTACTCATTTCACATTCATTTAAATACGGAATTAAGGGAAATTGCATGGAAATTGAAAAAAAATCAATTTGTCGAAGGAACGAACTTGAAAAGCTGAACTCCCAAGATTGCACAATCAAATTGCTAAATGGTGAACAGGCAACATGTGACTATCAAATTCAGTACAAATTAGTAATTGAACTCATTAACGAAAGCACCCTATTTCTAAGCAACTATTTCGGTAACCTCACTTATGGTAGGACCAGTAAAAGCCTTAACGGCACATTTCTTATAAACTTCCACAATGAATCCATAAAAATAAATAACACTAAATACACGAATTGGGAGAGTAGAACCTACCATATCTTACCCCCACTACTACAAAGCAATCTAACAGAAGGCAATATAACATTAGACATCCAATATCTACATAAGCTTCACTTGGACAATGTGAAAAAAATGTCTACAGTATCATCTAATACGGGACTGTTGATAAGTTCAAATATAATTTTCCTGATAATCAGCATAACCCTTAACTTAACGTTAATTTTCTGTCTAAAGCGCAGAACCCGAACAACTGTCATTAATACTCCAGTTCAAATTCCTTCCTTCGAACCCATCAAAATTAATTTTTAATCTACGGGACGTAGATACTTAAGAAGGGGGGAGTTAACACAAGCATTTCCCACATTTCTCATATGCACCTTGCCCAAAATAAACGTATCGCTTGCACAGCATTTCCGCTGCTTGCGCTAAGCACTCCCATACTTCTCCCCCCCCCCCCATGCACCTCTCCCATAACCAAACACACACCTTACGTGGCATTCCCATATTCTCCTTTCCCAAATAATTGCACCACAAGCAAATCGTATTATTATCGGTAGATTCTAAGAAATATGTAAAAAAGCTTAGCTTAGGAAAAATTATGTATATAAATCAGAGAAATAATAATAAAGTTGTTCAGTTGTTGATCGAAAGTGAAGTAGTGTGTTTTTTTTTCAATCGCCCGCGACGCGACGCGATAACTTACATAATCTGTCTTTCGTGCATCACTTTGTTCATCGATTTGTTTTTGTTTATACGATCGCGACCTTGTTTGATAAATTTTTCGAAGGTTTTCCTTTTCTTTTTGTTGATACGGTTTATCGTCCTCTTCCGACTTACCCACAGTTGGTTGGTATTGACTTTGAGCATCCTCAATTGGCACAGCAATAATATCTGTTTTACCTTTTACACCAAACAGATCGGTTTCAATGACTTTGACATCTCTTGTTATGACAATCTTCTTTCTTTCGGGAATCTACACGATATCCCTTGGATACTTCCGAATAACCAACCATAATTCCTTCAATTGAACGCGCTTTAAACTTGTCCTTGTAAGGGGTTTTATCGCGAACAAAAGCCTTTGCACCAAAAACCTTTAACTGCCCTAAGTCTGCAATCTGTTAAACCACCATTCAAAGGGCGTGCGTCCATTTAAACTATCGGTTGGACAACGATTTCGTAAATAGTTTGATGTTGCTATTGCTTCTGCCCAGAATTAATTTCCCTTGCTGGATTGGATAAGTAGGCACCTCCCTATTACCACTAGCGTTCGGTTTTTACGTTCTGGCACTCTATTTTGCTGTGGCGTATGAGGAACCATAAGCCGCCGTTTAATGCCGTTTTTGATGAGGAACTCGTTCAACTCTTAATTACAAAATTCTCCGCCATTATTTGACATCAAACATTTTATTTTTCGGCCCGTTTCTGTCTCTACTTGAGCTTTGTAATTTTTGTATGCTCGGAAAACATCGGTCATTTGCTTCGACAACATTACTTCACACCAACGGCTGTAGTTATAGATGAAGGTGACAAAATACCTTGATCCAGCCAACGACTCGACTCTCGAATGTCCCCAGATGTCGGTATGTACCAGGTCTAATATGAGAAACATTTTGTTGGACATAATACAGTTGATCAACTCGATTTGCGACTACTTTTATATCTCCGTCAGTTCCTCGAACAATAGCTTTCTTGTTATCGAATGTGATGGTATTTCCCAGTAGTGACCAGTAGTGTATTTTAGAGTTTTGCTGACCTTTCGGATCCTTCGTTTGTAGTAGCAATTATAGCAGTTCCTCTTGCATTGACATTTGTACTGGAATTGTCTGCCAACAGCAATTTGCCTTGCGCCATTGATGGTGTGCTTATGAAAAGACGTTCATCGTTGCACATGTGTGACGTGCAACCACTTTCCAGACACCACCGTCCTCCAACGTCGTTGTTCTTTGCAAACAAAGCTTATTCCTCGATTGTGTGGAATATAGTTTCCGCTTGAGCAGAACAGTCATACCTCCAGTTATTTGGCATTTTGTTTTTCGGTCATGCTGATGTCTTATGACCTGGTTCATGACACTTGTAGCACTTGAATTTAAATGTTGTGTCGCTGTTACTCGCACTGCCGTAGGTTTTTCTTTGATGTTCAAATCTGGATTTGTTCGCAGCTCGCCGAACATACATCGCTTCTATTCCGTCGCCCTCTTTGCGCTGGTTTGTCGCATCGAATTTTTCGAGAATTTTCTCTCTTAGGACACTAGGTTTTGGAAGGCTGTCAAGTGATTCCATTGCACATTTGAATAACTCAAAGCTTTTTGGCAATCCGTTGAGCAAAAGTACCGACAACAACTCCTAGTGTTTATCTATATCCATACACTTGAGTTGTGACGCTGCATCGAGAAATTCCATTAATTGTAATAATGCCTGCATTTTATACGTTTCCACGCATTTTAGCAATGTCGCTTTTTTGGTTGGTCCTGTTGATGCAAATTCCGACTTCAATCGATCTCAGACACTCTTGGCCGTGTCCTTGGATCGATGGCAGTCGCTCACAGATATTCGCAACGGGAGGACGTGTTTCGGCTATAGTGAGTGGTTTCCATAGCAACCGAATAAACAAGCTTCGGATTTTCAAGCGAAAAAAAAAATTCTGATAAAAAAAGTGAAAATAACAATAAAACCATTTCAAACAATAAAATTCGGAATCTCCCAGAAATGGGAACCGAAAGGAAAAACATGGTTGATGAAGTGGAGTGTGTAGATATGGAGGAATCTTCCTCCATATCTACAAAAGACGTTTCCAACTGCGAGAGCATAAGCGGTGCAAAACGGAGAAAGACCCTCAAGACGAAACAATCATTGTTTGACCGGCAACTCAAACTCAGTGAAGCTGCAAAAAAGCAGCTTATAGAGCAAACTAAAAGCGATAAAAAAAATCGCTATGCCAAGCTGGCTTCCTCTGAAGCTGATGAACTTGCTGCCGCTGAAAAAGAGCTGGCAGAGAAAATCAAATAAAAAAATGAGCTGGAGGAGTTCATTAAAGCCCTCCAACAAAAGCTCGAAGCTAAACGGGCCCAGCAGCAGCAGCAGGAACCCCAGCAGCAGCAGAAAAAACAACAACAGCAGCAGCAACAACATCAGCAGCAACAGCAGCAGCAACAACAAGTGCAGCAGCAACAACAACAGCAGCAACAACAACAACAGAAACAGCGACAACAACAGCAGCAGCTACAACAACAACAGCAGCGGCAGAAACACCAGCAACAGCAGAAACCAAAAACAAAACAGGGGGTGCCGCCGATAAACATCTGCGGTATGGAAACCGCAGATACTCTTCAGGTATGTGAGTTATCTGTGGGGGAAGACTTTTTTATCAAAAATAGGGGAAATGAAAAACAAGCTGTCCACTGCTTAACAGAGGACAGCTTTAAAAAGATCAAGAATTCTCTGACGACAGCTGGGGTGGAGTTTACCACATTCACCCTAAAAAGTGAGAAGGTACACACCGTCCTTCTTAGGGGTTTGGCTGCGTCCACTGAGCCGGAGAGCGTTTTGAAGGCTCTTCAACAATTGAAGGTAGAAGGCGTGGAGTTTTTGGCGGTTCGTCGCTTTTCCACTGTCCGCTCCAGAACACCGCCTGTACATCTGCTTCCCCTCTTCCTGGTCCAGGTATCTCCGGGGAGCAAACTGGAATGTTTGAGGGGCATTAAGCTCCTCAATAAACAGGAGGTCTCCTGGGAGAGACTCAGGAGGACGAAACAGATGCTTCTCTGCGCAAGATGCCAGTCCTTTGGCCATGCGGCGGCGAACTGCAACAAGCAGCCTCGTTGCGGCAAATGCGCAGGGATGCATCTGTCTGCGCAGTGTCCCCTTGGAGAGGGGAAAGTTGAGGACAGGGCGCGCCTTACGTGCGTGCATTGTGGTGCTGGTGGACATCCATCTAGCTATAGGGGCTGTCCAAAGGTCAAGCAACTCCACAAAGAGTTGCTTAAGAAAGATCCTCGAAAAAGAAATAAAGCGGCGGATTCAAGGCCAATGCCAAGAACTCCAGCCACACCTGTTATGCCGGTCATCTCCTACGCCCAGATGGCGTCAGGTGGGCGACCGGCACAACAGACATTGCCGGCAGTAACGCCGACACCTGTAGGGGCCCCAAATATGGGAATTCCCGAATTGTTCAATCTTGTGTCAACAATGATGACCAGGATTGAACGATTTGAAGAGCGTTTGGTGCGAATGGAGTGAGTCCTTTCGTCGAGACCCGCTGGGTCAGGTGCGTATCCATAAAAATGGATACGCCAGCCGCTGGAGACCTCTCGATCCTGGCGGTGAATGTAAATTCACTCGTCAGGATCGAGAGAAGGTTGACCTTGCTTCACCTTTTGGAGTCCCATAAGCCTGATGTGTTGATGGTTAGCGAAACCAAGCTAAACCGGAAGCACGTACTCAGGTACAAAGACTATACAGTCATTCGAAGAGACCGCCCCCGCGCCACACAGGCGGGCGGGGTCGCTCTCTTCATTAAAAAAGGCTTACGCCATAAGATCGTGTATTGCGGTGAGGTGCGAACCTTCGGCGTGCTAGAGGCTTCGATTGCGTTCATTTCCCTCCAAGGTGGAAGGAAACTGTACGTAGTCGCGGTCTATGCATCAGATGCACCTCAGTCCGCAAATTTTATCTCAGAGCTCGAGACACTCTTTCGAAAGCTTCGGCTTTGCTCAGATGAGAACTATTTTGTCATCGCCGGAGATTTGAACGCGAGGCACGAGGAATGGGGTAATTCTGTTCCAAATCCGAGGGGAAATTCACTCTTTAAGTGGATGGCGCGTCACTTTATTGAGTTCAAGCTGAATTTGCTTGCAACCGATAGACCGTCCTTTCCCAGAAGTGGGTCTTATTTAGATCTAATGCTTATAGACAGACGACTGACACTACGAGACATAGACACTCGCACTAGGAATTGTCTGACATCGGTGGAGTACGACAGTGATCACTGTGGTCTGGCCGCAGTTATTCAGTTCCCGAACGAGCTGGTGGAGCTTGAAGAGTTCGCGGAGACACATCCTTTCGATTATCGAAGGGCACGTTGGCCGCGTTTCTCTAGGATCCTACCCAGAGAACTACGTTCGAGCGAGATGACGCCACCTTCGAACAGAAACCTGACAAACGAAGAGGTTGACAAGTGCCTCATACAAGTAGACGACGTGATTAAACGAACCATGCACAGGACGCTTCCTATGGTGTCACCTACCACAGATGGCGACATTTATCGTAACGATACCATCGACGCACTGCACGTGCAAAAAAGCAGACTGCTATCGAGAATTAAAACTCTGTACAGACGCTTTACCGACCCAAACGACCCGGAAATACGATCGCTCAAGTCACAGCTGAAGAACATCCAGAAGTTGATTCGGATGAACTACAGAATTGCTGTCAATTCGTATTGGGGAGATAGGATTCGGGCCGTGCGTTCTAACGGTCCGAGTATGTTTCCCCAAATCAACCGAATTTTCCGAAGGAAGGGTCATAACGACTTGGAGGCTGTTCGACTTGACAGGACAACCGACAATAGAAATATACTGACTTCGGTTAGCATAGATCCGGATGAGGTCGTGCTTGACAATGAGTTCTTCATTGTTGAGGATGCTCAAGAGAAGGTGGAGGCAATAGGAGCTGTTTTTCAGGAAGTGTACACGGTCAACGAGTCCTGTAGGCCGAACCACGACCTGGAGAACAGAGCCCTGCTGAACCACGTATACCTTCGAAATGAGATACAGCAGTGGCGTTCTGAGAATCCTGGATTCACCAGATTCGATGACGAAAATCAGGCAACCAATGCCATCGCCCAAGATGGCTCCAATGCCATCCTCATTTCGAAGGAGGAACTCAAACACATCTTCAACGGCTTGAAGAACAAAAAGTCGACTGGTATAGACGGGATACCGAATATAGTGCTGCGCCATCTCCCTGACGAGGCGGTGGAAATATACACAATTCTGTTCAACAATGCACGGAGTAATGCACATTACCCAGCGCATTGGAAGACGGCAGTAGTGCAACCCATCCCCAAAAGGGACAAAGATTCCTCGCTTCCGAAAAATCTTCGGTCGATTAGTCTCCTACCTTGCATAAGCAAGGTTTTCGAGAAGATTGTCAATAGAGTCCTGATCCAGTGGACTAACGACAACAAAATTATACCAAATAACCAGTTTGGATTTAGGGCGAGGCATGATACCGTACATGCCGCGTCAAAATTGGTTTCGGACATTCAGTGGAACAACCACAAAACCCAGTGCACCGGGGCCTGTCTCGTTGACTTGGAAAAGGCATTCGACACCGTATGGCTAGAAGGCCTCTTTTTTAAGTTGACGAGGATGGGTATAAGCAAACCGCTGCTTTACACGATCTTCAATATGGTAACAGGTAGGAGTTTTGTTGTCAAGAGTGGCAACAAAGTTTCCACAAATGTTTTCCAAATAAAAAATGGGCTCCAGCAGGGTGCAGTAAACTCACCAATCCTTTTCGCTATTTTCACCAGCGAACTGATTGGCTCCATGCGCAACTTGATCGCGTTCGCCGACGATTGGGTTGCATACCGGACGGCACCAAACATAGAGGTCATAAACGTGCTCCTACAGCGTGACTTCGAAGAAATCCAGCGATTTTGCGACGACTGGAAGTTGAAAATCAACTTCCAGAAGTGTAAAACTATCCTCTTCCGGACTCCATTATACAGGGCCTCAAGGGATACGAAGAAGAATTGGCGCAAGTTCGAAATATTAGACCCACAGGGTCAGCCACTAGCCGTAGAGTGTAGTGAGATATCTTGGCATTATGTTGGACCAGTATCTGTATGGTGGTATCCATGTAGATGCAGCTTTGACGAAAGCTAAAAAAGGCTTCGCTATGGCAAGGGGGTTGTTTTACAGCAGCCAACTTGACGCCAAAGTGAAGCGAATCTGCTATACGGCCCTCATCCGGCCAATCATGGTATATGGCTGCCCGGTGTGGTTCAATGTGAGTCCTTCCCAAATGGAAAAGATGAGGGTCTTCGAGAGACAATGCCTTCGCGCATGTCTCAAGAAGTACAGAACCCCGGAATCTGATTACAAGAAGTTCTATCCTAATGAGGTCTTGTATAACGAAGCAAACGTGAACAGGGTTGATAATTTTATTATTAAGCTTATTCGGAGGCATGTTGCACGAGCCATGACCTCTGAGAACGATCTCATATTTGGGGCCTACTACTCGAATGACGAGTACCACGAGAGCGCTCGCCGAAGGGGTTTCATTCCGCCGGAAGCGTTCTTATATCTTGACCGCATTGGACTGATTCAGGATGCGGATGCATGTCCACTTATTTACCACGTGATGAGAAGGACAGTGGACAGGCGACTGATGTACGACGCCAACGTTGCAAATGTTAGTCGAGATGCTCTCCGGTTCAGCACATCCGTCTCCATCCGCGATAGGATGGAAACGGATAAGGACCGAGGGTTCTATTGGTGGTTAGAGCCACACCAAGAGCCCCAGCTGTCGTCAGCCTAATTAGGTTAAGATTGGCCCCCCACGGCCAACTCACATCTAGTATAAGTTAGGATAAGTTAATAATTAAGATTAAACTAAAATAGTGTAAAAAATAAAAACAACAAAAAACAACAAAAAACACAAAAACCAAAAAAAAAATCAAAAAATGTAAAAAATTAAAAAAAATTTCAGTCGTAAGTATCTTTAAGTTAGAATAGGTTATATTAAGTAATAATAAGTTTTTATAAAAAAAATTGTAGACAATTAAGTTTTTTCAAATATTTTCTTAGTTTTAAATAAATAAACATTAATATTAATAAATTAAAAAGAAAAAAAAAAAGTACTGATGCCGAAAGGCAAATAAATAAATAAATAATTAGTTTAGCTTAGAGCGCCCGCATAGGGCCAGTAAGTAGATATAAGATTTCATATTAGATGTACCTAGGTTGAGCATTTTGTTCCTAGCGTTAAGTTATCATTAGTTGAAAAAAAAAAATAAAAATGCATTTTAAACTAAACTAAACTTGGATCGATGGCGATGATCAAGTCTGATCTTGCCCTTGCGTCGTCCTCCAGCCACTTCTCAACTTCTTTCTTTGAATCCTCGCTCTCATCCTTCAGGATTGGCTTGGGTTTGCATCCATTAACGTGCTTCCATGTTCCAGCTTTTGTCATCACAGCCTCGATTTGCATTACCCACGTATCATAGTTATCGCTGACGAGCGGTCTAATGGTATTCATGTTAATCGACATATTTTACAGCACATTTTCTGTAATCAATAATATTTTATTGCAGCTGGACCCTTAACCTATAGGGGCAAAAACGAAAGTTACAATAAAAAGGAACTTTATTCAAGAGTAATAACAAAAAGAATTCACGAAAGATAATTCGTTTTTCACGTTGAGAGGTAGTTGACAGCAGCAGCAACGGTTGAAGCAGAAACCATTATGGAAGGAGATGGTCAACTGAACAGCTGACCAAACAGCTGATTTCCCCTTTGTCTATCGTCCTTTTGACTGTTATCTACGTGTTCTTGTAAAAAAAAAAACCCCAATTTCTGAAAGTTATTTACGTCACATCGAACATTATCTAATTTTATTCACACATCTATGCGTTTCCCCTCCAAAATTCAGATGATGGCGAATAATACGTCAATTTGTGCCTTCAATAGTGTCAAACACTGGTAAATTGTCAACTGTTCGTGAATTCGTCAGATATTTTGTGTAAATTCAATACTACGCGTTCGGAAAATGTACTGCAAATTGTTTACGGAAGTAAGTGTAACCGAAACATTAAATAGGATTTATTTCTAATATATGGATAATATGATAGCATTTATATATATATAATAACTTATGAAATATGTGGAAAAACAGGAGAGTATTGCGTGCTGAAAAGTCGCACATTTGGAAAAGACTTTTTATCAATTGATATTCCGAGGTAAGCGTATTTTAATTAAAATAAATATTTGGTATTACATAATATTATTACAAAATATTATTTGTATTGTCCAAATGACATCAATTTATTATGAAAGGCGTTGTTATCAATAAAAATAATGAAACCTAACCCACAACCCAAAAAAAAACGAATATAGTTTGCGAAACATTTTTGTATAATTTGACTCAGAATGAAGATATATGACATTTGTAATACATTAAATATACTTAAAACAATTAAGTTGGTTCGCAATGAGAACGTTTTTACACATTTAAGATACCTTTTGAGTACTATTTTAATAAGAACAAAAATGATATCAAACACAATATTTATAACAGTTATAAAATTAATACATATATTAATACCGTGTTATAGAATTTAAAATAAATAGCTGTTGTTCAGTGTTTTTTAATATTTATTAATTCATAAATATGATTTAGTAAATTATTGCATTTAAACTAAGTTTATATCCTCATTTCGTTCTTGAATCAATCATAAAGTTTTAAGAATATTGTTTTTCTGATGCAATTACTGCCTTACAAACATAATTTCTGAACGCGGATTTTCAACCTATACCTTGTGTTGGAAAAAACAATACCTTCTCTCTTTTAATTTTTTGGTTAATATGCCCTCTCCTTCTAACACTTTTAAGAGTGAGAAGTTCCACCGTATAGGCAGTTCACACGTATTCTCATTTGAAAACAAAAAAAATCCTGGCTGTGAATCAGCTGTTCAGGAGGGGAAATGTTAAAAAAACGCCGTCAAAATGAATTCAAGGGTTGGAGACGAGAGAGTTGACTGTCTCCCTATTGGTCTCTGGGTTGAAGATTTTGAAAAATGGCAATGTTGCCACATGCAGGATTCAGGTTGTTGAAGGTTGTCATTTGACAAGGTATTGCCAGAGCGCTGGTTGATAAATATACTCTAACATTTTCTCTGTATATGTGACTCAAATCTTGTTGTTGTTTTTGTTTTCTGTATCGAAAAGGGAATTTGATATTTCTTAATGACATACTTAACACATTTAGTTTAGATGCGTTCCCGTACTTTTCCTCTTTCTGAGACAGATTTACCACCACTCCTTAACAAATGGCAGACTTCAGAGTTTAGCAAAGAAAGTACTGGAGCACACCTTTTGTGACATTTTAAGAGAATTTTTTTGAATTATATATTAACGTTTCTTAGAGTTAGATTGGCTGAATATTGAACAGTTAATCAATCTCAAAGCCGGAAAAAATTATTCCGGATCACCATTGTATGGTTTTTCAAAATTAAACGCCAAAAACCATGCACTCTCGATCTATGTATAATGAATCCAAAACCGACAGTTGCTTTTTTTTGGTATTAATATGTTCTTTAAGTTCGAGCAGTATCATTAAACACATTAATTAATCCAGTAACTTGTCTAGATGCATTCAATGAAACCAGCCTTAAATAAGCCATACACATGATGCTGCCAGATATATTAACCAATCAGTCATTTTTATACTTAAATGTATTACGTGTAAAATGGCTTATTTGAAAATGCTTAGTCTATATTTATTGTGTTTTTTCGTTAGTAATTAGTAATTAGTAAAATTAGTAATAATTTGCGTTCGCCAATTAAGCTGCAGTATTTGATTCGTATTTCGCTGATTAATTTATATATTCATTTTTTGCATAACTGCCGTTAAGATTTTTTATAATGCGTATAATACAGTGTGTATATCATTGTTCTATAAAATTTGTAAGCAATTTTTTGTTAAGCCAACATCACTCTCTTTTGCACCGTTCTTTTAAAAGGTTTGGAATATATCAAGAACTATTTAAATACACTACCAATGAAATATAAAATAAGTGCAATTATATTGCACAATATAAAAAGAACGACAGTTCTGAAATTAAATTTATAAATCTATATATATATATATTTTCATTGTCTTTCAAATAAAGTGTGAAAACGCCAATTTTATATTTAAACCAAAATCATAAAAAAGACGTGTTGTTGAATAATATGTAAGAGAATATAGATCAACCCGAATGTAGAACAAGACGAAAACCAACAAGAAGAAAATGACATAGACATACATATATTTGGGGCGAACAAGTACACATTTAGCAATTATATTCTCCTTAGGTGCGGAGTGGGTGACGATGGAGGTCCAAGTGGCAGAGAGATGCTTAAATTTCCCACCCGACACTTACTCAAAACATATTGATTTAGTATTAGCACATAGAGAAAGAAAGCAACAGAGATAGAGCTAGTGTAATTCTTTGTTATGGAAAGCAATTATGTTCAGAGCATGTGGTGAACAAAAGCACAGTGAATAACAGCAATATTTAACTGAGTATAACAATGTGAAAAAACGAACGTAATAGAACATTATTGAATAACATTATTTAAGTCGAAGATTAAGCAAATTGCAAATAACAAAAGAAAATAATAAAAAATTAGTTAGCAATAAAAATACTAACCAAGGATGGCGACTTATGTTTTCGAACGCTTTCAGACCACGGATCACCTCAACTGGAATCAAGGAAGAGAGACAAATGTCTGTAAGAAGGAGTGCACAATAGGATTAACGAGATTGTACCGGTTGTCAAGCCTTTCCCATGGGAGTCGAGAGAATTCCGAACTTCCGATATTGGAATATATGTAATTAAATTGGCCGCCTCGTCACACAAGAACGATTTCAAGTAAAGACATTTTTGAGTTGCCGTCAACTCGGGCTTTTTGACAACCGAACCCATGTACATTTTTCATTTTTGGCATATTTTATTAAATATCTAATCTAATCTTATTTTAATTCTAGAAAAATACTTAAAACTAGCTTACATTCATCTTAACAGTAGTTCTTAAATCAAACTTACTGACCATCAGCAGGTGCTCTAAGCTTTTCTTGATGTAATTTAAAAATTGCCTTTGAGCATAGTTTGTTACTAAAATTTTGTTTATAATAATTATTATTTTTTTTGTTTTTTTTTCCAAGAAAAGTTAAAAAAACTTGGGTCTGAGTCTAAGCCTAAGCCTAATCTAACCTATCTTAAATTTAAACTTAATAAAAAAAAACCTAATTAAACTATGTCCATATCAAAATACGGACGCGTGTATCATGGCGTGTGTAGAATTTATATGCTTAACATATATAGCTAATACGCCATAGTGCACCTTTTTTTGTATATTTTTTTTGTTGTTTTTTTTTTATTATTATTTTTTTATGTTTTTTTTAATTATTTTCGTTTTTATTTTTTTTTTTTTTTATTTTTTTTTTATTTTTTATTTTTTTTATGTTAAACAATTTTGTTACCTTACGCACTAGCTTAAAAGCAATGTCAGTTGGCCACAAGGAGAACTTTAAATTTAATATAGTCTATTTTCACAGTCGTTCTCAGACTTCCAAGCGATACGGACGTGTTTCGGCTTCATAGCAGTGCATTACTTGTGTGAAAAAAAACATCTAAATATAAGCGGAGCAGTAGCCGAGTGTTCCACAACAGTAGTGGTGACTCGGAGATTCCGGGTTCGAATCCCGAAAAAATATTCAACTCTTTGTTTTTTCATTTGTGAAAATAATAATCATTAAGTGTGAGTGGGCAAGGCAACCATGGAAAGTGACGAGCGGCCTGAGCTCAGCAAATCGGGTGATTTCCGAACACCGGTGGCTGAGGCATCAGGCCACCAAACGAGCGATGGTAGTGTTCGCGTGGCGAGTCCAACTAGCCGTTCAACTACGGAAGCTGTAAAGAGAAGAAGGATGGGGCAACCGCAGCCAAGCCTAGTCAAGCGAAAAACAAAAATAACAGCGACGACTGATGAAGAAGCAGCAACTGCGAGGAAGCCAAAAACAAAGCCCAGCAAACCTGCAGCAGCCACAACAAAGGCGACTACCACAGCCGCAGTCATAGCATTAGAAGCCCTCCAATGTGAATCGGAGGGCAACGAATGCCGATATTCGTACAAGGGGAGCGACAACTCCTTCCAAGTACTAGCCACCTCTGATGCCGACGACGAGGCTGAGGAAATCAAAGAGGAGGAGAAGAAACTCCAGAAGCTCGATGAGGAGAGGGCGAAACTCGACGCACACATAAAACTTCTCTACGAGCAATCTTCTAAGAGAAAAGCTGCCGAAAAAGAATCAAAAATAAAACAGCAGGAGCGAGAACTGCTGAAACAAAATCAGATCCTGCAGAAGCAAAGGCAAAAACAGACACCAGGTGAAGAGGAGCGTCCCTCAACTTCGAAGGCAGCGCAAAGGTTGCAACAAATGCAACAGACACGGTCTACGACGACGAAAACAGGCCAGCAGCAACTCCCGAACCAACAACAGCAGCAAAAACAACACAAGCAGCAGATCCAACAAAAGACGAGGCAACAACAAAAAAAAAAAGAAGCAGCCGCAAGAGGGACAGGAAAAGCAGAGAGTAAGATGTCCACCCATCAATGTCTTCGGTGTGGAGACGGAACAACTTCAAAAACTATGTGAGTTGACCCTTCATAAAAATATGTACTATCTAAAATATAAGTCTCCCGGATGTCACACAGTCCATTGCTTAACAATGGGCGGGTTTAGAACCCTAAACCCGAACGCTGATTTCTATACTTATACCCCCAAAGGAGAAAGGCCACAGACTTTGCTCCTCAAAGGTATAAATCCATCTGCTGACCCGAAGGTCATCCTCGACAAGCTGCGCCAAGTTGAGAGCGACGAGGTCCAGTTTGTAGGGGTTAAGCCCTTCACCACTGCGGCAGCGAAAATGAAGAAGAAGGCACTTCCTTTCTTCTTAGTGCAGGTATCCCACAATACCAAAATTGACAGCCTTCGAAAAATCCGTTTCGTTGGCGGTCTGAGTATAAAGTGGGAGAAACTAAACAAATCTGACCACGTACTTCAATGTGCGAAGTGCAGAAGGCTGGGTCACGTCGCGGAGAACTGCAATATGGAGTTCCGCTGCCCACGTTGCACATTCTGCCACAACAAAGGGGAATGTCCGCTAGGTACGGATAAAGTCGAGGATAGGACGCTCCTCAAATGCGTACTCTGCGGAGGTAATGGACACCCCGCAACCTATTTGGGGTGTCCACGAATCAAAGAACTCCGCCAGAGAGTAAAGGAAATGAGGAACGTAAAAAAGGTAGCAGCTAGGCCAGTGGCCAGTACTGTAACTACTACCGTTACGCCAGCCATCTCCAACGCCCAAATGGTGTCAGGCAGAGAACCGGCACAACGGACAGTGCCAAAGGTTGCCCCGGCTCCAATGGTCAGGCACTCCGAGGCAGAACCCTCAATAAGGGATGTAATGTCTTCCATCCAATCGATACAAGCGCAGATGATTGCCTTGCAGAAACAGATGGTCGAACTACAGACCAGTTTCCTTACGCAGACGGCTAGAGTAGATTTCATTTTCTCTCTGCTGCCTGCGAACCAAAGCGCACAGATATAATGGGCTCACGCGAGGTAAGAACCCTGAAGATCCTAGCGGTGAATGTAAATTCGCTGATAAGGATCGAACGAAAACTATCGTTTGCTAACTTATTGCAAACCCACAACCCTGATGTGCTGATGGCTAGCGAAACTAAGCTTAACCAGAAGCGCAATCTCAGGTACAAAAATTACCATATAATTAGAAGACCCCAATCCACTAGAGGTAGCGGGGTTGCCCTTTTGATCAAAAATAACATTTCTCATAAGGTCATATATAGCAACAATGTACGTAGATTTAGTGTGCTAGAAGCAGCGATCGCACGCATCTCTCTCCAAGGTGGAAAGAAGTTATTTGTGATCGCTGCCTACGCATCAGAACATCGAAACGATAACTTTCTCTCTGAGCTTGAGGCTCTTTTCACCAGCCTCTGCTTAAACTCGGAAGAAAACTTCTTTATAGTAGCCGGCGATTTGAACGCCAAGCACGGTGAATGGGGTAAAGCTGTTCCAAATGAGCGGGGAAACGCTCTCTTTGAGTGGATGGAACAAAACAATATTGAGTTCAGGTTAGATTTGCTGACAACCGATAGACCATCATATCCCAGAAGCAGGTCCTATCTGGATGTGATGCTAGTAGACAGACGACTTACAGTACTTAAAGTGGAACGACATACGAGGAACTGTTTAACTACGGTCGAGTATGACAGTGATCACTGTGGTCTCGCCGCGGTAATACAGCTCCCGAATAAGCTGGAGGAACTTGAATAATATGTCCAAACGCGTCCTTATAATTACAATAAGCGCGCCTTATCACGTTTCCCTAGAACCTTAGCCAGAGAAATAAGTTCGAGTGTGATAAATCCTCCTACGAACAGAAACCTAACAAATGAAGAGGTCGATGGGTACCTCATACAAATGGACGATGTTATTAAACGTACAATGGACAAAACCATTCCGAAGGTAGCACATACCGATGATGGCGACATTTATCGGAATGCTACCATCGATGCACTTCACGTGCAAAAAAGTAGACTCTTGTCAAGGCTTAAACTCTTGTACAGGAGATTTACAGATCCACAGAATGCGGAGATTCGCTGTCTGAAGTCACAGATCAAAGTACTCCAACAGTTAATTCGACAAAATTACAGTCTATCTGTAAGCTTGCATTGGGGCAATAAGATTCGGGCTGTAAGATCCAACAACCCGAGCATGTTTCCGCAAGTAAATAAAATCTTTCGGAGGAAAGATCATAACGACATTCAGAGCGTTCGACTTGACAGAACAACAGACAACGCGAACCTACTGACTTCAGTTGGCATCGATTATGATAGGGCAGTGCTTGATAACGACTACTTCATAGTTGAGGATCCCCAGGAGAAGGTGAAAGCAATTGGTGCTGTTTTCCAAAGAGTGTATACGGTGAACGAGACTCGTAGATCGAATCACAATTTGGAAAACAGAGCCTTGCTAAACCATGTCTCTCTTCGCAATGAAATAAGTCAATGGCGATCCGAGAACCCTGGTTTCACCAGGTTCAGTGACGATCTTCTGGCAAATAATGTCGTCGCCGATGATGGAAACAACTCTATCCTTATTTCTAAAGAAGAACTCCAAGGTATCCTCAACTCACTGAAGAAGAAGAAGTCAGTGGGAATAGATGGGATACCAAATATTGTTCTGCGGCATTTACCCTCTGAGGCGGTGGACGTATATACAACTTTGTTCAACAATGCGCTGAGTAATGCATATTACCCGGTGCATTGGAAAACAGCTGTGGTACAGCCAATTCCGAAACGGGACAAAGATACCTCCATTCCGACGAATCTTCGTTCTATAAGTCTTCTTCCGTGCATAAGCAAGGTATTTAAGAAGATAGTCATTAAAGCACTAAAAGAATGAGTTGAGGAAAAACAATTAATACCGGAAAACCAATTTGGCTTCAGGGCGGGGCACGACACCATTCATGCCGCGTCTAAATTGGTTTCCGACATTCAGTGGAATAGAAACAAAACACAGTGCACAGGCGCCTGCCTGATTGACATGGAAAAAGCATTCGACGCCGTATGGTTAGAAGGTCCTTTCCTTAAGTTAGTCAGGCTCGGCATTCATAAAACATTGCTATATATGATCTATGACATGGTAACAGGTAGGAAGTTCGTTGTGAAAACTGGCAACGAAATTTCCACTACAGTATTCCATATAAAAAATGGGTTGCAACAAGGGGCGGTGGGTTCGCCGATCTTGTTCACTATATTCACTAGCGATCTTATAGGTTCTATGCCTAGCATAATAGCGTTTGCCGATGATCTAATCGCGTACAGATCAGGTCAGAAGGTAGAAGAAATAAACGGTTTGTTGCAGAGTGACTTCGATGCGATTCAACTATTTTGCGACGACTGGAAGTTGAAAATCAACTACCAGAAGTGTGAAACTATTCTTTTCAGAACCCCGCTGTCTAGGGCCTCAAGGGTTACGAAAATGAACTGGCGAAAGTTCGGCATAGTTGACCCACTGGGACAGCCATTGACCGTGAAAAATGTAGTCAGATATCTTGGCATCTGGTTGGACCAGTTCCTGTATGGTGGTATCCATATAGACACAGCTCTGACCAAGGCTAGGAGTGCCTTCGCTACGGCAAGAGGGCTGTTTTACAGCAGTCAACTTGACACCAGAGTGAAGTTAATCTGCTACATGGCCGTTATCCGGCCAATCATGGTATATGGTTGTCCTGTGTGGTTCAACGTGAGTCCTTCCCAGATGGAAAAGATGAGGGTGTTCGAGAGACGATGCCTTCGATCCTGTCTTCGTTTATATCGGACACCAGAATCTCAGTACAAGAAGTTCTACCCCAACGAAGTTCTGTACAACGAGGCAAACCTTATAAGAATAGATAGTTTTATTATTAAGTTGATTCGGAGGCACACTGTTCGAGCCATTTCTTCAACCAACAGTCTGATCTTTGGGGCATACTACCCAAATGAAATGTACCATGAGAGGGTACGCCTTAACGGCTTCATTCCGCCTGAAGCTTTCCTTTACCTGGATGCGAAAGGCCTGATACAAGATAGGGAAGGCTGCCCTATCATCTTCCACGTCGCACGCCGAACAGTAGAAAGGCAACTCCAATACGAGCCGGACGTCGCTCGTAGTCACGAGGACCTCCTACGATTCAGCAGAGCGATTTCTGCCCGCCACAGAGCAGCCTCTGCAAAGGAACGGCATTTTTACTGGTGGTTACACCAGAATCAGCTTTTAATGCCGCTAAGACCTTAAAGAAAATGACAGGATAGTTGAATCAAAAGGGTCAACTCACGTAGGATAAGGTAGTTTTAAGACATTTTACAAAAAAAAAAAAAAAAATAAAAAAAAAAAAATTAAAAACAAAAAAAAAGGTCCACCACGGCGTATTGCTGTATATGTTTAGCATATAAGTAGCATATATGCCCTTGTGGACGCGTCCGTATATATATAAAAAAAAAAAAAAAAAAATAAAACCAAAAAAAAGGTCCACCACGGCGTATTGCATGTATATGTTTAGCATATAAGTAGCATATATGCCCTTGTGGACGCGTCCGTATAGCTTTACGGGCATAGTTATATATGCTTGATACATAGGGGTTTAGGTTTATTGTTTGTTAAGTTTAAGGTTACTTTTAGTTACTGTAGTTATGTAAGTTAGTTATGTAAGTTAATTTAAGAACAACAATCAGACATCCAAGTTTTTCTTATTTTCTTGGAGGAAATTGAGAAAAAAATTTACATAGATTTAAACAATGAATTAAAAAATACAAGAAGCCGAAAGGCATGGAAAAAAAACACTATATTAGCTTAGAGTACTCGTGAAGAGTCAGTAAGTTAGAATTAAGATCAGAAGATTATGTTGGTAAGCTAGCTTTAAGTATTTTTGTCTAGCATGTAAGAAAATAAATTAATACAAATAAAAATGCAAAAAACAAAAAATAGTCTATTTTCACGCATTGGCGGGAGTTGATTTTGGTGCAACCACAAGTAGAAGTGTCGTTCTCTGGCGGACTGCGCCCTATCTCGGGCGGAGATCGCCCTTCTTAACCGAAGAAGTTCCTCGTGGCTACGAGCGACGTCCGCTTCGTATTGGAGCCGCCTATCCACTGTTCGGCGTACGACATGGAAGATGATAGGACATCCTTCCGTGTTCTGAGTCAGCCCTTTCGAGTCTAAGTAGAGAAACGCTTCAGGAGGTATAAATCCGTTCAGGCGCATTTTTTCATGGTACATGAAGTTGGGGTAATACGCCCCAAAGATCAGACTGTTGGAAGAAGTCATCTCTCGTGCAATGTGCCCTCGAATCAGCTTAATAATGAAATTATCTATCCTAATAAGATTCGCCTCGTTATACAAAACCTCGTTGGGATAGAATTTCTTGTAGTAGGATTCAGGTGTTCGATACAACCGAAGGCAGGCCCGGAGACATTGCCTCTCAAACACCCTCATCTTTTCCATCTGGGAAGGACTCAGATTGAACCACACTGGGCAACCGTACACCATGATTGGCCGTATAAGAGCCATGTAGCAGATTACCTTTACTCTGGTATCAAGTTGGCTGCTGTAAAACAACCAACTTGCCGCAGCAAAGGCTTTCTTAGCTTTTGTCAGAGCTGTATCTGCATGCTTACCGCAGTACAAGTACTGGTCCAACCAAATGCCAAGATATCTAACTACATTTTGCACAGTTAACGGCTGGCCCCGCGGGTCAAATATGCCGAACTTGCGATAGTTTTTCTTCGTGTCCCTTGAGGGTCTGGATAGCGGAGTTCTAAAGAGGATAGTTTCGCACTTCCGGAAGTTGATTTTCAACTTCCAGTCGTCGCAAAATCGCTGAATTTCGTCAAAGTCATGCTGCAACAAGTTATTTATAACTTCAATTTTCGGGCCTGATCTGTGCGCTATGAGATCATCAGCGTACGCGATTAAATGCGGCATGGAACCAATAAGATCGCTAGTAAATATAGCGAGAAGGATCGGTGAACCAACGGCCCCTTGTTGCAAACCATTTTTTATGTGAAATACTGTGGTGGATGTAATGTTGCCATTTTTCACAACGAACTTCCTACCTGTAATCATATCATAGATCATATACAGCAGCGTTTTATCTATGCCTAGTCTGACTAACTTGAGGAAAAGGCCTTCTAACCAAACGGTGTCGAACGAATTTTCCATGTCTATCAGGCAAGCACCTGTGCATTGGTTCTTGTTCTTGTTCCACTGAATGTCGGATACCAATTTGGACGCGGCATGTATGGTATCATGCCCCGCCCTAAAGCCGAATTGGTTGTCCGGTATAATTTGACGTTCCTCGACCCATTCTTTTAGTGCTCTAATGTGCTTTCAAAAATCTTGCTTATACACGGAAGAAGACTTATAGACCGGAGATTTGTAGGGATGGAAGTATCTTTGTCCCTTTTCGGAATGGGCTGTACCACAGCTGTACTCAGCGCATTGTTAAACAGGGTTGTATATACATCATCCATCTATTCCTACTGACTTCTTCTTCTTCAGTGAATTAAAAATGCCCTGGAGTTCATCCTTCGAAATAAGGATGAAATTGTTTCCATCAACGGCGACGGTATTATTTGCCAGAAGATCGTCACTGAACCTGGTGAAACCCGGATTCTCGGATCGCCATTGACTTATCTCGGTACTTAGTTGGAAGTGGTTAAGCTTGGCTCTGTCTTCCAAGCCGTTATTTGGACAAAGAGGTTCATTGACCGTATACATTTCCTGGAAGACAGCTCCAATTACTTTCACCTTCTCCTGAGGATCTTCGACTACAAAGAAGTCGTCGTCAAGTACTGCCCCATCTGGATCGATGTCTACTGTCCTTAGTAAGTTGGCGTTGTCTGTCGTCCTGTTGAGTCGGACAGTTAGGATGTCGTTAAAACCTTTCCTCCGGAAGATTCTATTTACTTGTATGAGCATGCTCGGGTTGCTGGATCTCACAGCCCGAATCTTATTGCCCCAGTACAAGTTTACAGCTAGTCTGTATTGCTGGTGGAGCAATTGCTGAATTAATTTGATCTGCGACTTTAACGACCCTATTTCATCATTCTGCGGATCTGTAAACCGTGTGTACAAGAGTTTTAGTCTTGACAGTAGTCTACTTTTTGCACGTGAAGTGCGTCTATCTCGGCGTTCCGGTAGATGTCGCCAGCATCCTTTGGTGTCAGCGTAGGAATAGTCTTTTTCATTGTTCGTTTAATGGTCTCGTCTATTTGTATTAAGTACCTGTCAACCTCTTCGTTTGTCAAATTTCTGTTCGTTGGTGGAAAGATTGCATTCCAACGTAGTTCTTTTTTAAGACGCTGGAGAAACGTGGCCAACGTGCCTTGTTGTAGTTGTAAGGATACGTATGGACATATCTCTCCAGTTCCTCCAGCTCGTTCGGGAGCTGAATAGCCGCGGCAAGACCACAGGGATCACTGTCGTACTCGACAGCGGTTAAACAGTTCCTTGTGCGTCGTGATTCACTTGTCTGTGAGCATCACATCCAAATACGACCCACTCCGTGGAAAAGATGGTTTGTCAGTTGCAAGTATTCTGCTCTATCCACTCTAGGAGAGCGTTTCCCCTCTCGTTTGGAATTCTGTTACCCCATTCGCCGTGCTTTGCGTTTACATCACCAGCAATAGCGAAAAAGTTTTCCTCCAGGTTTAAGCGAAGGCTAGTGAAGAGAGCCTCGAGCTCAGATATGAAAATTGAGTTTCGAGTGTCTGCCGCGTAGACTGCAATCACAAATAACCGCTTTCCACCTTGGAGAGGGATGCTCGCGATACAAGCCTCCAGCACATTAAACCTTCGCACAACATTGCTGTATACGATCTTATAATTTATGTTATTTTTTATTAAGGAATTAGGCCGGTCTCTTCTTATTACTTGGTAATTTTTGTACCTGAGGTTGCGCGTCTGGTTTAGCTTGTTTTCGCAAACCATCAGCACGTCAGGATTATGGGTTTGCAAGAAGTGAAAAAACTGTATTTTTCAATCGATCCTTATCAGCGAATTGACATTCACTGCTAGGATCTTAAGGGGTCCTGCTGCGCATGTAACCATTATATCTGTTGCGCATTTGGCTCGCTTAACAGCGCCGAATAGATAACGTGTACTCGGGCCGTTTGCTGTAGGAAACTGGTCTGTAAATCTACCATCTGTTTCTGCAAAGCGATCATCTGCGCTTGCATTGACTGAATGGTGGTCAATACATCCTTTAAGTTAGGATCTGCCATAGGCTGTCTGGGCACTGTGACCGGAACAACCTTTGGCACTGTCTGTTCTGCCGGTTTTCTGCCTGATGCTATTTGAGCGTAGGTGATAGTCGGCGTAACAGCGGTAGTTGCAGCCTGGGCCACTGGCCTGGCTTCTACCGTTTTTGCGTTCCTTGTAGCCTTTACTCTTTGCCGGAGCTCTCGTATGCGAGGACAACCCCGATAAGTAGCGGGATGTCCTTTTCCTCCGCAGAGAACACAGCTGAGAAGGGCTCTGTCTGTAACTTCTTCCTCGCCTAGACTGCATTTCCCTTTCTGGTGGGATTCAGTACATATGGAACATCTGTACTACATATTGCAGTTGTCCCTTGTATGTCCCAGCATCCGACACTGCGCACATTGAAGTATGTGGTCCGACTTTCTTAATGTTTCCCATTAAACAGCAAGAGAGCCTACGGATCGAATTTTCCTTAGGCTCTCGATTTAGCTGCCATGGGAGAGCTGGACGAGAAAGAATGGAAGTTTAACCTCCTTATTCTTTCTCGTAGCCGCAGTGTTGAACGGCTTTCCTCCTACGAAGTGGACCTTGTCGCTATTGTGGGAGCGCAATATATATATATATATTTATATATATATATATATATATATATATATATTTTTATTATAGATGTCTCGTTTGTTGTTCAATTAAACGCACACATTTTTGTACTACGCAGTATATATTTCAGTACCTGTAATAGTGACCATCATTCCGCGACTTGTACATGGGTGGGAGCTGCGCTCCCACAATAGCGACAAGGTCCACTTCGTAGGAGGAAAGCCGTTCAACACTGCGGCTACGAGAAAGAATAAGGAGGTTAAACTTCCATTCTTTCTCGTCCAGCTCTCCCATGACAGCTAAATCGAGAGCCTAAGGAAAATTCAATCCGTAGGCTCTCTTGCTGTTTAATGGGAAACATTAAGAAAGTCGGACCACATACTTCAATGTGCGCAGTGTCGGATGCTGGGACATACAAGGGACAACTGCAATATGCAGTACAGATGTTCCAGATGTACTGAATCCCACCAGAAAGGGAAATGCAGTCTAGGCGAGGAAGAAGTTACAGACAGAGCCCTTCTCAGCTGTGTTCTCTGCGGAGGAAAAGGACATCCCGCTACTTATCGGGGTTGTCCTCGCATACGAGAGCTCCGGCAAAGAGTAAAGGCTACAAGGAACGCAAAAACGGTAGAAGCCAGGCCAGTGGCCCAGGCTGCAACTACCGCTGTTACGCCGACTATCACCTACGCTCAAATAGCATCAGGCAGAAAACCGGCAGAACAGACAGTGCCAAAGGTTGTTCCGGTCACAGTGCCCAGACAGCCTATGGCAGATCCTAACTTAAAGGATGTATTGACCACCATTCAGTCAATGCAAGCGCAGATGATCGCTTTGCAGAAACAGATGGTAGATTTACAGACCAGTTTCCTACAGCAAACGGCCCGAGTACACGTTATCTATTCGGCGCTGTTAAGCGAGCCAAATGCGCAACAGATATAATGGTTACATGCGCAGCAGGACCCCTTAAGATCCTAGCAGTGAATGTCAATTCGCTGATAAGGATCGATTGAAAAATACAGTTTTTTCACTTCTTGCAAACCCATAATCCTGACGTGCTGATGGTTTGCGAAAACAAGCTAAACCAGACGCGCAACCTCAGGTACAAAAATTACCAAGTAATAAGAAGAGACCGGCCTAATTCCTTAATAAAAAATAACATAAATCATAAGATCGTATACAGCAATGTTGTGCGAAGGTTTAATGTGCTGGAGGCTTGTATCGCGAGCATCCCTCTCCAAGGTGGAAAGCGGTTATTCGTGATTGCAGTCTACGCGGCAGACACTCGAAACTCAATTTTCATATCTGAGCTCGAAGCTCTCTTCACTAGCCTTCGCTTAAACCTGGAGGAAAACTTTTTCGCTATTGCTGGTGATTTAAACGCAAAGCACGGCGAATGGGGTAACAGAATTCCAAACGAGAGGGGAAACGCTCTCCTAGAGTGGATAGAGCAGAATACTTGCAACTGACAAACCGTCTTTTCCACGGAGTGGGTCGTATTTGGATGTGATGCTCACAGACAAGTGAATCACGACGCACAAGGAACTGTTTAACCGCTGTCGAGTACGACAGTGATCCCTGTGGTCTTGCCGCGGCTATTCAGCTCCCGAACGAGCTGGAGGAACTGGAGAGATATGTCCATACGTATCCTTACAACTACAACAAGGCACGTTGGCCACGTTTCTCCAGAGTCTTAAAAAAGAACTACGTTGGAATGCAATCTTTCCACCAACGAACAGAAATTTGACAAACGAAGAGGTTGACAGGTACTTAATACAAATAGACGAGACCATTAAACGAACAATGAAAAAGACTATTCCTACGCTGACACCAAATAGATAGACGCACTTCACGTGCAAAAAGTAGACTACTGTCAAGACTAAAACTCTTGTACACACGGTTTACAGATCCGCAGAATGATGAAATAGGGTCGTTAAAGTCGCAGATCAAATTAATTCAGCAATTGCTCCACCAGCAATACAGACTAGCTGTAAACTTGTACTGGGGCAATAAGATTCGGGCTGTGAGATCCAGCAACCCGAGCATGCTCATACAAGTAAATAGAATCTTCCGGAGGAAAGGTTTTAACGACATCCTAACTGTCCTACTCAACAGGACGACAGACAACGCCAACTTACTAAGGACAGTAGACATCGATCCAGATGGCGCAGTACTTGACGACGACTTCTTTGTAGTCGAAGATCCTCAGGAGAAGGTGAAAGTAATTGGAGCTGTCTTCCAGGAAATGTATACGGTCAATGAACCTCTTTGTCCAAATAACGGCTTGGAAGACAGAGCCAAGCTTAACCACTTCCAACTAAGTACCGAGATAAGTCAATGGCGATCCGAGAATCCGGGTTTCACCAGGTTCAGTGACGATCTTCTGGCAAATAATGCCGTCGCCGTTGATGGAAACAATTTCATCCTTATTTCGAAGGATGAACTCCAGGGCATTTTTAATTCACTGAAGAAGAAGAAGTCAGTAGGAATAGATGGGATACCGAATATTGTTCTGCGCCATCTACCCTCTGAGGCAGTAGATGTATATACAACCCTGTTTAACAATGCGCTGAGTACAGCTGTGGTACAGCCCATTCCGAAAAGGGACAAAGATACTTCCATCCCGACAAATCTCCGGTCTATAAGTCTTCTTCCGTGTATAAGCAAGATTTTTGAAAGCACATTAGAGCACTAAAAGAATGGGTCGAGGAACGTCAAATTATACCGGACAACCAATTCGGCTTTAGGGCGGGGCATGATACCATACATGCCGCGTCCAAATTGGTATCCGACATTCAGTGGAACAAGAACAAGAACCAATGCACAGGTGCTTGCCTGATAGACATGGAAAATTCGTTCGACACCGTTTGGTTAGAAGGCCTTTTCCTCAAGTTAGTCAGACTAGGCATAGATAAAACGCTGCTGTATATGATCTATGATATGATTACAGGTAGGAAGTTCGTTGTGAAAAATGGCAACATTACATCCACCACAGTATTTCACATAAAAAATGGTTTGCAACAAGGGGCCGTTGGTTCACCGATCCTTCTCGCTATATTTACTAGCGATCTTATTGGTTCCATGCCGCATTTAATCGCGTACGCTGATGATCTCATAGCGTACAGATCAGGCCCGAAAATTGAAGTTATAAATAACTTGTTGCAGCATGACTTTGACGAAATTCAGCGATTTTGCGACGACTGGAAGTTGAAAATCAACTTCCGGAAGTGCGAAACTATCCTCTTTAGAACTCCGCTATCCAGACCCTCAAGGGACACGAAGAAAAACTATCGCAAGTTCGGCATATTTGACCCGCGGGGCCAGCCGTTAACTGTGCAAAATGTAGTTAGATATCTTGGCATTTGGTTGGACCAGTACTTGTACTGCGGTAAGCATGCAGATACAGCTCTGACAAAAGCTAAGAAAGCCTTTGCTGCGGCAAGTTGGTTGTTTTACAGCAGCCAACTTGATACCAGAGTAAAGGTAATCTGCTACATGGCTCTTATACGGCCAATCATGGTGTACGGTTGCCCAGTGTGGTTCAATCTGAGTCCTTCCCAGATGGAAAAGATGAGGGTGTTTGAGAGGCAATGTCTCCGGGCCTGCCTTCGGTTGTATCGAACACCTGAATCCTACTACAAGAAATTCTATCCCAACGAGGTTTTGTATAACGAGGCGAATCTTATTAGGATAGATAATTTCATTATTAAGCTGATTCGAGGGCACATTGCACGAGAGATGACTTCTTCCAACAGTCTGATCTTTGGGGCGTATTACCCCAACTTCATGTACCATGAAAAGGTGCGCCTGAACGGATTTATACCCCCTGAAGCGTTTCTCTACTTAGACTCGAAAGGGCTGACTCAGAACACGGAAGGATGTCCTATCATCTTCCATGTCGTACGCCGAACAGTGGATAGGCGGCTCCAATACGAAGCGGACGTCGCTCGTAGCCACGAGGAACTTCTTCGGTTAAGAAGGGCGATCTCCGCCCGAGATAGGGCGCAGTCCGCCAGAGAACGACACTTCTACTTGTGGTTGCACCAAAATCAACTCCCGCCAATGCGTGAAAATAGACTATTTTTTGTTTTTTGCATTTTTATTTGTATTAATTTATTTTCTTACATGCTAGACAAAAATACTTAAAGCTAGCTTACCAACATAATCTTCTGATCTTAATTCTAACTTACTGACTCTTCACGAGTACTCTAAGCTAATATAGTGTTTTTTTTCCATGCCTTTCGGCTTCTTGTATTTTTTAATTCATTGTTTAAATCTATGTAAATTTTTTTCTCAATTTCCTCCAAGAAAATAAGAAAAACTTGGATGTCTGATTGTTGTTCTTAAATTAACTTACATAACTAACTTACATAACTACAGTAACTAAAAGTAACCTTAAACTTAACAAACAATAAACCTAAACCCCTATGTATCAAGCATATATAACTATGCCCGTAAAGCTATACGGACGCGTCCACAAGGGCATATATGCTACTTATATGCTAAACATATACATGAAATACGCCGTGGTGGACCTTTTTTTTGGTTTTAATTTTTTTTTTTATTTTTTTTTTTATATATATACGGACGCGTCCACAAGGGCATATATGCTACTTATATGCTAAACATATACAGCAATACGCCGTGGTGGACCTTTTTTTTTGTTTTTAATTTTTTTTTTTTTATTTTTTTTTTTTTTTTTTGTCCCAGCATCCGACACTGCGCACATTGAAGTATGTGGTCCGACTTTCTTAATGTTTCCCATTAAACAGCAAGAGAGCCTACGGATCGAATTTTCCTTAGGCTCTCGATTTAGCTGCCATGGGAGAGCTGGACGAGAAAGAATGGAAGTTTAACCTCCTTATTCTTTCTCGTAGACGCTTGAACGGCTTTCCTCCTACGAAGTGGACCTTGTCGCTATTGTGGGAGCGCAGCTCCCACCCATGTACAAGTCGCGGAATGATGGTCACTATTACAGGTACTGAAATATATACTGCGTAGTACAAAAATGTGTGCGTTTAATTGAACAACAAACGAGACATCTATAATAAATATATATATATATAATATATATATATATATATATATCTAATTTATACTAATTTATATATACGTTTTTATAATTATTATGATATGTTCAATAATACAGTACAATTTAAGCGTTGTCTTTTAGTCACTTTTAGTGTATGGATTTGCAGTTTAATAAAACTATATCATATGCATGAATTGAATTGAATGATTGAATATGGGTCGTTAATTAAAAAAACTTTTTTAAAGGAAAAACTTTTTTAAATTCAATAATATGATATTAGTCAAATTGCAAATAACAAAAGAAAAGAATATGAACAATAATAAACAAATTTTAATCCAAAACATCCCGGGCTCCCTGGAACAAGTTTCAAGACACGGGTAAAACAGCTTACTATGAATTAGGTCGTGTAAATGTTCCCGATGCAGTTCGACCCTTACACGATCATCAGCAACCGGGTGTACAGCTTGAACGCGACCCAAGATCCATTTGGTAGGCGGAAGGTTAGGTTCCTTTATCACGACTAAATCACCGCCACTTATATTCCTTGTCTGATTTTGCCATTTTGGACGTTCCTGAAGTGTTGTCAGGCACTCGGATTGCCATCGCTTCCAGAAACTTTGAACCATACTCTGAATGTGTTACTTGGAAGAGTTGAATAGCTGAGTTCAAGAACAGCTGTCAATAGCTCACCTATAAGAAAATGGGAGGGAGTTGATGGGTTCAGATCACATTCGGACATATAACACAGAAACTATTTGCGTAAGGACAGTACAAAACTCTTCGAATGTTAATATAGAACTCCCTATAACGCGTCTTAAATGAGTCTTAACCGACTTCACGCCAGCTTCCCATCGCCCACAGCGGTGAGGGGATGAAGTGCTATCTATGTCATCCTTTGCCAGTTCTGCTCAGATGGTGTCATTGTGTGATTGATTCAAAACTAATTGATACATCTCACTAAGAGATCGGGCTCCATGAAGGTTGTCCTGTTGTCCCTGTTGTCCATTGTCCCTGTATATATTGAAACGTTTCCCTCGACAGGAGATGAAGCGACGTAGAGCAGCCAGGAAAGCGTCAGTGGTGAGATCGCTCATCAACTTAAGGTGCAGCGCTTTCGTGCACATACACACAAATAGTGCGATGTAGGCCTTCGATGTTTTAGGTTTACAGCACCATGAGAGCGCATAGTAAATGGCCCGGGGTAGTCACATTCAGTATTGGTGAAAGGACGATTGGGCTGGACACGATGAAGCGGAAAATCACCAATTATTTGTTGGCTATCTAGGTATTGATTCTAAGACAGTGGCGGTACGGGTTTGCAACAAAGGCTGTCCACCAACGCGGAGGAGAGGACAACCAATGCAGAACGATCTTGGAATTACACCACGCTAATGTCTGTTACGTTGAAACTCGATTTTACTAATTTTAAGAGCCATGACAGTAACAATGCGCCACAAAGTTCTAAGCGCGGAGTTGAGACGGGTTTCAGTGGAGCCACTTTGGTTTTGGCTGCAACGATGTTAACACTAATTTCACCAAAAGAATTTGTCGACCTAGAGCAAAAACAACGGCACCGTAGGGCAGAGTTGAAGCGTCTGAAAACCCGTGTAGTTCAATGACTTCGTCCGACCGAAACACTCTACGCGGAACACAAATATTTTCAAACGATGGCAATTGGTGACGATAAAGTTGCCATTTGTCGGCAATTTCAGAGGGCAGCGGATCATCCCAACTCAGTCTTAGTTCGGAAGACGAAACTAAGACGAAGATTCGCGCGATTTCTGACAATAATGTTCATCTTGTGAGCGATGGGCAGGGATTTGTGAAATTGACCCGCTATGAGAACATGTCAGTAGCGGGATTCCAGAACATTCCGAGCACTTTTACGAGCATCTCTGCTCGCTCAGGATCCACGAATGAATACTCGCAGTCATCAAGTCTTTGTTTTGACAATTGAGCCCAACAATTGGAACTCCATTTCCGTAACTTGAGGTTGGCTTTTGACAACAATGCCACTAAGTCTAACTGCAAACCTAATAATGATTCGACAGAGTTCGTCCCGGTCATCATATCATTCACGTAGATATCATTGCGTAAAGCACGAACAGCGTTGGAGTAATCCGATTTATAGTCGATAGCAATCTGCTGCAAAACGCGGACCGATATAAATGGGGCAGACGCGGTGCCATACATAACAGTTCGTAGACGGTAGTGTTGAATTTGATCACTACAACTCTCTCGCAAAACGATGCGTTGGTAGTCAGTATCATCTTTATGAACCTTTATCTGCCGGAACATTTTCACAATATCGGCTATGAACACAAAACGGTGCTGTCGAAAACGAAGGCATACACCGAAAGGATCTCGTTGTATTGCTGGTCCTACGAGGAGAGTGCTGTTTAACGAGACACCATTAGAATCTATTACCGAACCATCATATAGTTGTCCAACGATCCGGTTTCAAAACCGCGTGGTGAGGTAAATAGAATTGCCACGACGTATTCCCAAAGATTTCGTTCGAAGGAATCAGCTCCATATGTCCAAGAGAAAGACATTTTTGCATGAACATTGAATACATTCTATGTAGTTCGGGATTCTTTCGAAACTTGCGCTCTATTGAATATAGACGCGAAAGTGCCGATTGTAGAGTATCTGCGAGAATTGGATCTGGGGTTTTAAATGGAAGTCGCATGACGTATCGCCCATCCGGTGACCGAGAAAACGTTTGTTCAAAATGCACTGCAGCAGGGTAGTTGAGAACGTTTGCAATTTTAAGATTTCCTAAGTCCTCCAGTTCCCAAAACCATTTGAGAGTATCACGATAGCTATCGCTGAATGGAATGACAATATTTCGTTACCGATAAGATTTGGATCGAAGGTTTCTTCTGAGATGACCCAGCCGAATGTGGTATTTTGGGCTATTGGTCAGCCGTGAGAACCCTTATCTGCTCTGGACGAATAATAGACCAAATCTTGTCGGCAAGGAGTATAACATCAATGGAACATCAAACGTTGAAAGATGAATCTGCTAGATTTAATGGTTGAATATTATCAAAGTCAGACATAGACAACGATTTTGAGGGCAACATAACACATGTTAATTTATTGAGTATTAATGCATCGACCGATAATTTATGTGAATTAAACCGATAACAGAGAGTTATCGACACATTTCCTTTAGTACATCCAGCATGTTTGATGATGGCTGGAATGCGAGCATGCTGTCTAGGGTAACCTAGCCGCTGGGCAAATGATTCAACCATAAATATTGATTGCGAACCCGTATCCATCAGAACCCGACAGTTTATAAAATGCCCCCGAATATCTTGAACTTTGGCTAATATAGTAGACAAAATTGTTTGCCTCTGAAATTCAAACTCAAGCGAGTGATTGTTCAACAGTGGGGATACATTTGATGAGGATGGTAGTTCTGAAGATGACGATTAGGGTTCAACCGTGACGATGAACAAGACGATTGCACATTTGGAGTTGAGAGCGACTGAGAATGTTCAATCTTTGAATCATCTTCTTGAACCAAGATATGGTGACGGGATTTACAGATCCGACATCGAAGCGAAGATCAACACTTATTGGACACTTATTGGAATGACCTGATCTAAGGCGGTTAAAACACACCGATTGCGTTTTCGTGAAGTTTCTACGCGAAAGAAAGTCCAACCCGAGAAATTGCGAACACTGTGTCAAACTATGATCACCCTTGCACATAACACACCGCGACACAGTCGTTCACAGGCCGCCGCGGAGTACGCTTGTGTTTCGACTTCCGCGAAAAATAAATATGGTGTGTTGTTAAAGTGAGAAAAGACATCAAATTTAAATCAAGTCAGTAGGTCGGGTGGTAAAGCACCAGCGAAATGACTGGTAAGCCCGGGTTTCGAAACCCGTGGGGGAAAATAAAATAAATTATTTTCTTTTTTTAATTAACAAAGACAAGACACAAAGACAGTGTGAGTGAAAACATGGAGAGTGAAGAGCAACTCGAGCTCATCAAATCGTCTAAATCGGGTAATTTTAAGACACCGGTGGCTGGGGCGACAGGCCATCTTACAAGTGACGGTAGTATCCATCTGGCTAGTCCCACCAGGCAAAATACAGAAGTGAAGAAGAGGAGGAAAAGACTGCAGCCGCAGCACGTTCAAAACAAAGCGTCGGACAAAAACAATGACGTCGGACGAAGAGGTGGTCGCACCTAACAAAGGCGGGACAGTGGCGGCCAAGAAAACACCGCCAAAGAAAAAATCAACAGCAACATCGGAGATCGACATTGATGCCCTCCAATGTGAATCAGAGGGCAACGAATGCCGATTCTCCTACAAAGGGAGCGAGAACTCCTTCAATGTACTCGCAACGTCGGACACTGGCGATGAAGAGGAGGAAATGAAGGAGAAGGAAACAAAGCTCATGAGACTTGATGAGGAAAGAGCAAAACCAAACGCTCACATCAAGCTTCTCTATGAGCAGGCTACAGCTAGAAAGGCTGCTGAGAAAGCAGCAAAAGAAAAAGAGCAGTATAGCGAAATTCTTAAGCTGCAGCAAAAGAGGCAGCAAAAAAAAACAGGAGAAGGAAAACCTGCAAAAACCTCAAGATTCGCTGCCTTCTACATCAAAGGCAGCGCAACGTCTGCAGACAGCTCAACATGAGCACAAGCTGCAGCAACAAAAACAGACGCAACAACAGCAACAGCAGAAACAGAAGGCGCAGCAACCTCAAATCCCGGTAAAGCAGCAGCAACAGAAACACCAGCAAACACTCCAGCAAAAACAACAGCAGCCACAGTTGCAGAAATATCAGCGACCACAGCGGAAACAACAAAAACAATAGGAACAGCATCAGCCACAACAACATCAAAAGCAACAGGAGCCACAGCAACAGCGGCAGAAGCCCAAAGTACGCTGCCCACCTATCCATGTCTTTGGCATGGGTACCGACGAGCTGCAGACATTATGTGAGTTGGCCCTAGACAATGAGACTTTTTATATAAAATATAAAACACCCACAACTCATACCGTCCACTGTCTCATAATGGACGGCTTTCGATTTTTCAAAGAGAAGTTAGCGGCATCGAACGCTGATTTCTATACATATACCCCAAGAGGAGAAAAACCACAGACCTTGCTCCTCAAAGGCATAAATCCCTCAACTGACCCGAAGGTCCTCCTCGACAAGCTGCGCCACGTTGAGAGCGATGAGGTCCAATTTGTAGGGGTCAAGCCCTTTATCACTGCGGCAGCGAGAGCGAAGAAGAAGGCACTTCCCTTCTTCTTAGTACAGGTAACCCATTGCACCAAAATTGACAGCCTACGAAAAATTTATTTCGTAGGCGGTCTGAGTGTGAAGTGGGAAAAATTTAACAAGTCTGACGTACTCCAATGTGCGAGATGCAGAAGGCTGTGGCACGTCGCGGAGAACTGCAATATGGAGTTCCGCTGCGCACGATTCACCTTCAGCCACAACAAAGGGGAATGCCCTTAGGGGCGGATAAAGTCGAGGATAAGGCGCTCCTCAAATGTGTACTCTGCGGAGGAAATGGACATCCTGCAACTTATTTAGGGTACTCCGTCAGAGAGTAAAGGAGGTAAGGAACAAAAAAAAAGTAGAAGCCAGACCAGTAGCCCGCACTTTAGCTACATCTGTTACGCCTGGTATCTCCTACGCCCAAATGGTGTCAGGCAGACAACTGACACAACGGACAGTGCCAAAGGTTGCCCCAGCTCCTATGGCAAGGCAACCTGAGGTAGAGTCCTCTACAAGGGACCTTATGTCTTCCATCCAGTCAATGCAAGCGCGGATGATTGCCTTGCAGAAACAGATGGTCGAACTACAGACCAGTTTCCTAACGCAGACGGCTAGAGTAGATTCCATTTTCTCTTTGCTACCTGCGAACCAACGCGCACAGATATAATGGGCTCACGCGAGGGAAGAACCCTTAAGATCCTAGCGGTGAATGTAAATTCGCTGATAAGGATCGAACGAAAACTAACACTCTCTAATTTTTTGGAAACCCACAATCCTGATGTTCTAATGGTTAGCGAAACTAAGCTAAACCAGACGCGCAATCTCAGGTACAAAAATTACCATATAATTAGAAGAGATCGACCCCAATCCACTAGAGGTGGTGGGGTCGCTCTAGCATTTATCATAAGGTAGTATATAGCAGTGATGTACGTAGATTTAGTGTGCTAGAAGCAACGGTCGCACGCATCTCTCTCCAAGGTGAAAAGAAGTTGTTTGTGATTGCTGCCTATGCATCTTCTTCTTCTTCTTCTTCTTCGGATGGCGCTACAGTCCGGGTTGGACCTGGGCTTCAACCACCATGCCTCTCCAGCTAGCTCGATCTCTTGCCAGCTGTCTCCAATTGCGCACTCCAAGTTGGTTGAGGTCCTTTTCCACTTGTGTGCACCATCTCAGTCTAGGACGTCCTCTGTTGCGCTGTCCCTGTGGTTCGGATTCGAAAACTCTTCGTGCCGGAGCAGTGCTGTCCATGCGCTCTACATGGCCTAGCCACCTTAAGCGTTGTATCCGTAGACGCTTGACTAGGCTCATGCCGCCGTACAGCCCATACAGTTCGTGGTTGAATCTTCTCCTCCAGATGCCATCAACGCAAACAGGACCAAAAATCGCACTCAGAACTTTTCTCTCGAAGAGACCAATGGCTTCCTCATCCGCTTTTAGTAGCGTCCAGGTTTCAGCGCCGTAAAGCAGGTCTGGGACGATCAAGGTGTTGTACAAAGTCACTTTGGTCGTTCGGGAGAGGGCTTTATTACTCAATTGCCTCCTAAGCCCAAAGAAACAGCGATTGGCAAGAGTGAGTCTGCGCTTGATTTCGGTACTGATGTTGTTGTCCCTATTCACCGCCTAGCCGAGATAGTCTGCTGATCATAGTGACGCTCTGTCCGAGACGTCGATGTTCTGCGTCCTTCTTCTATGACAGCATATACTTCGTTTTGCCCTAGTTTACCACCAGTCCCACTTTAGCCGCTTCCGCTTCAATGCTAGCGAACGTCTCATTGACAGCTCGCTGAGTTCGGCCGATCACGTCAATGCCATCCGCATAAGCTAGCAAGTGAACGGAAGATCGTGCCTCTGATGTTGACATGTGAGTTCCGCACGATCCCCTCAAGGATGATGTTAACGAAGTCGCATGACAGCGCGTCGCCTTGTCTAAGTCCTTTTTTGACATCGAAGGTCTCGGTGAGTTCGCTACCGACCTTGACGGAGCAGCGAGAGTTCTCCATCGTCATCCTACACAATCTGACGAGTTTGGTAGGGATGCCAAAACTAGACATGGCACTGTATAGCTCGTCTCTATGCACGCTGTCATACACGACCTTGAAATCGACAAATATATGGTGGGTGTCGATTTGTACTTCTTAGGACTTCTCCAGGATCTGCCGCAGTGTGAAGATTTGGTCGATTGTGGACTTCTCTGGCCTGAAACCACACTGATAAGGACCTATCAGGTTGTTGACGAACGGTTTCAGGCGCTAACACAGTACGGCAGAGAGAATCTGATATGCGATATGCGATCCCTCGGTAGTTGGCGCAGTCGAAGGGGTCTCCTTTCTTGTGGACCGGACAAACGATGCTGAGATTCCACTCGTCAGACATATTTTCCTCCGACCATATCTCACAGATGAGCTGGTGCATGCACCCAACCAGCTCATCCCCAGCCGCTTTGAACAGCTCTGCGGATAGTCCGTCCGCGCCAGCAACTTTGTTCGATTTCAGTCTCGATATTGCTATCTTGACCTCGTCGAAGTCGGGGGGATGGAATTCTTGTCCATCGTCGTCCAAATTGAGTGGGACATTTTGCCTAACAGAAATGATCCTTCCAGATTCTCAGCACCGACTGCGACTCTACCACGAGTTGTCTATTTTGGTCCCGGCTGGCTTCGGTCTGAGCCTTCTGTCCACCGGATAGCTGTTTTACCTTTCGATAAAACTTTTGCACTTCATTCCTGCCATAAGACCTTTCCATTTCCTCGACCGCGCGCTTCTCATGCTCCTTCTTCTTCCTTCTGAGAAGCCGGTTCTCTTCCCTTCTTCTCTGTTTGTAGAGCTCACAAACAGCTCTCGTCGTTCGATGCAGCGTTGCCTTGTATGCTTCTTGTTTGGCTGCATGCGCCTGCCTATACTCGTCGTCAAACCATGGGTTCCTCTTAGTTGGTGGCGTAAGACCCAGCACATCAGTGGCGGCCTCTTTGATGGCTTCTTGACAACGTTTCCACTAGTCTTCTATTGTTTGTGCAGGCAGCGTCGAATTTTGAGATAGTTTCAGGGAGAATCGATCGGCAAAGGCTCTAGCGATCGGCTGCGATTGTAGCTTTCCGACATCAAACCGTTGTGCCCTGTCTCGACTTCGTTGCTCTCTCGATATCCGGGTTCTTACCTTGGCTACAACAAGGTGATTATTTGAGTCGATGTTTGCACCTCGGAAGGTTCGTACATTGAGAATATTGAAGGAGTGTCTGACGTCGATCGCAACGTGATCAATCTGGTTGACGGTTGATTGATCAGGTGATCGCCACCTTTATGAATGTTGGAACCGCGTGCTGGCCACAGAGAGATTTCGCCCCGAGGCGAAGTCAACTAGCTTGAGTCCGTTTCCGGAGGTGTTGGCGTGAAGGCTGTGTCTTCCTATGACTTTAACAAGGACTTCTTCTCTTCCCAGCTGAGCTGCCTATGAATCAGAAACTCAAAGTCCTAACTTTCTTTCGGAGCTCGGAGCTCTCTTCTTTAGCCTCCGATTAAATTCGAAAGAAAATTACTATATTTAAGCCGGAGATTTTAAAGCTAAACATGGTGATTGGGGTAACACTCTTCCGAATGAGAGAGGAAGCGCTCTCTTAGAGTGGATGGAGCAGAACAATATTGAGTTCACGCTAGATCTGCTTGCAACTGATAGACAATCATTTCCTAGAAGCGGGTCCTATCTGGATGTGATGATAATAGACAGACGACTTACGTTACTAAACGTGGATCGACACACGAGGAGCTGTTTAACTACGGTCGAGTATGACAGTGATCACTGTGGTCTCGCCGCGGTAATACAGCTCCCGAATAAGCTGGAGGAACTTGAATAATATGTCCAAACGCATCCTTATAATTACAATAAGCGCGCCTTATCACGTTTCTCTAGAACCTTAGCCAGAGAAATAAGTTCGAGTGTGATAAATCCTCCTACGAACAGAAACCTAACAAATGAAGAGGTCGATGGGTACCTCATACAAATGGACGATGTTATTAAACGTACAATGGACAAAACCATTCCGAAGGTAGCACATACCGATGATGGCGACATTTATCGGAATGCTACCATCGATGCACTTCACGTGCAAAAAAGTAGACTCTTGTCAAGGCTTAAACTCTTGTACAGGAGATTTACAGATCCACAGAATGCGGAGATTCGCTGTCTGAAGTCACAGATCAAAGTACTCCAACAGTTAATTCGACAAAATTACAGTCTATCTGTAAGCTTGCATTGGGGCAATAAGATTCGGGCTGTAAGATCCAACAACCCGAGCATGTTTCCGCAAGTAAATAAAATCTTTCGGAGGAAAGATCATAACGACATTCAGAGCGTTCGACTTGACAGAACAACAGACAACGCGAACCTACAGACTTCAGTTGGCATCGATTATGATAGGGCAGTGCTTGATAACGACTACTTCATAGTTGAGGATCCCCAGGAGAAGGTGAAAGCAATTGGTGCTGTTTTCCAAAGAGTGTATACGGTGAACGAGACTCGTAGATCGAATCACAATTTGGAAAACAGAGCCTTGCTAAACCATGTCTCTCTTCGCAATGAAATAAGTCAATGGCGATCCGAGAACCCTGGTTTCACCAGGTTCAGTGACGATCTTCCGGCAAATAATGTCGTCACCGATGATGGAAACAACTCCATCCTTATTTCTAAAGACGAACTCCAAGGTATCCTCAACTCACTGAAGAAGAAGAAGTCAGTGGGAATAGATGGGATACCAAATATTGTTCTGCGCCATCTACCCTCTGAAGCGGTGGACGTACACACAACTCTGTTCAACAATGCGCTGAGTAACGCATATTACCCGGTGCATTGGAAAACAGCTCTGGTACAGCCAATTCCAAAACGGGGCAAAGATACCTCCATCCCGACGAATCTCCGTTCTATAAGTCTTCTTTCGTGCATAAGCAACGTATTCGAGAAGATAGTCATTAGAGCTCTGAACGAATGGGTTGAGGAAAAACAATTAATACCGGACAACCAATTTGGCTTCAGGGCGGGGCACGACACTATTCATGCCGCGTCTAAACTAATTTCCGACATTCAATGGAATAGAAACAAAACACAATGCACAGGAGCCTGACTGATTGACATGGAAAAAGCTTTTGACACCGTATGGCTAGAAAGTCTTTTCCTCAAGTAAGTCAGGCTCGGCATTCATAAAACATTGCTATATACGATCTATGATATGGTTACAGGTAGGAAATTCGTTGTGAAAATGGCAACGAAATTTCAACAACTGTTTTCCACATAAAAAATGGGGTGCCGGTGGGTTCGCCGATCTTGTTCACTATATTCACTAGCGATCTTATAGTTTCTATGCCTAACATAATAGCGTTTGCCGATGATTTAATCGCGTACAGATCAAGTCCGAAGGTAGAAGAAATAAACGGTTTGTTGCAGAGTGACTTCGATGCGATTCAACGATTTTGCGACGACTGGAAGTTGAAAATCAACTACCAGAAGTACAAAGCAAAAGAAAAAAACACAGATTAGCTGAGAGTACTCGGGAAGAGTCAGTAAGTTAGAATTAAGATCAGTAGATTATATTAGTAAGCTAGATTTAAGTATTTTTGTCTAGAAACTAAGAAAATGGATTAATAAGAATAAAAATGCATTAAAAACCAAAACCAAAACCACACCGCGACACGTTGTCAGTAGATTTCGCCACATATGCTCTAAATGGCTTGATAGTTATACTACGCGTTACACTTGATTTACTCAAACTTTGACACGATTTTAATCGCAGCGCTTCTCTAAGAAATTTTAAGAGTTCAATAATTTTAGTGTCATCGCGACAATCAACTTTTTCAGCCCATGCATGTTTTGTTTCGTCATATAATTTAGTCAGCAATAAAAATTCTAACCAAGGATGGCGACTTATTTTTTCTAACGCATTCAGGCCACGGATCATCTCATCTGCACTGTCGGTTATCGTACGTAACGTGTAAGTGTTTGGCCCACTCATACAAAGAAGAGAGAGAAATGTCTGTACGAAGGACTGCACAATAAAATTAACGCGATTGTACCGGTTGTCAAGCCCTTCCCAATCCTCGAGGTAGTTAGCTTCCGATATTGGGATATGTGTAATTAAATACGTAAAAAATACGTTAATAAAACTACGAACACAATCTGCATTTCTTGATCAACTTTGTGTGTATGTTACAATGAAAAACATTGAATTTTGCTTTATTGTAAATTATGTTAGACCACATAGTAATTTTCAGAGCCTTGCTAAACCATGTCTCTCTTCGCAATGAAATAAGTCAATGGCGATCCGAGAACCCTGGTTTCACCAGGTTCAGTGACGATCTTCCGGCAAATAATGTCGTCGCCGATGATGGAAACAACTCCATCCTTACTTCTAAAGAAGAACTCCAAGGTATCCTCAACTCACTGAAGAAGAAGAAGTCAGTGGGAATAGATGGGATACCAAATATTGTTCTGCGTCATCTACCCTTTGAGGCGGTGGACGTATACACAACTCTGTTCAACAATGCGCTGAGTAATGCATATTACCCGGCGCATTGGAAAACAGCTGTGGTACAGCCCATTCCGAAACGGGTCAAAGATACCTCCATTCCGACGAATCTCCGTTCTATAAGTCTTCTTCCGTGTATAAGCAAGGTATTTGAGAAGATAGTCATTAAAGCACTAAAAGAATGGGTTGAGGAAAAACAATTAATACCGGAAAACCAATTTGGCTTTAGGGCGGGGCACGACACCATTCATGCCGCGTCTAAATTGGTTTCCGACATTCAGTGGAATAGAAACAAAACACAGTGCACAGGCGCCTGTCTGATTGACATGGAAAAAGCTTTTGCAACGTATGGCTAGAAAGTCTTTTCCTCAAGTAAGTCATTCATAAAACATTGCTATATATGATCTATGACATGGTAACAGGTAGGAAGTTCGTTGTGAAAAATGGCAACGAAATTTCCACTACAGTATTCCATATCAAAAATGGGTTGCAACAAGGGGCGGTGGGTTCGCCGATCTTGTTCACTATATTCACTAGCGATCTTATAGGTTCTATGCCTAGCATAATAGCGTTTGCCGATGATCTAATCGCGTACAGATCAGGTCAGAAGGTAGAAGAAATAAACGGTTTGTTGCAGAGTGACTTCGATACGATTCAACGATTTTGCGACGACTGGAAGTTGAAAATCAACTACCAGAAGTGTGAAACTATTCTTTTCAGAACCCCGCTGTCTAGGGCCTCAAGGGATACGAAAATGAACTGGCGAAAGTTCGGCATAGTTGACCCACTGGGACAGCCATTGACCGTGAAAAATGTAGTCAGATATCTTGGTATCTGGTTGGACCAGTTCCTGTATAGTGGTATCCATATAGAAACAGCTCTGACCAAGGCTAGGAGTGCCTTCGCTACGGCAAGAGGGCTGTTTTACAGCAGTCAACTTAACACCAGAGTGAAGTTAATCTGCTACATGGCCCTTATCCGGCCAATCATGGTATATGGTTGTCCTGTGTGGTTCAACGTGAGTCCTTCCCAGATGGAAAAGATGAGGGTGTTCGAGAGGCGATGCCTTCGAGCCTGTCTCCGTTTATATCGGACACCAGAATCTCAGTACAAGAAGTTCTACCCCAACGAGGTTCAGTACAACGAGGCAAACCTTATAAGAATAGAAAGTTTTATTATAAAGTTGATTCGGAGGCACACTGTTCGAGCCATTTCTTCAACCAACAGTCTGATCTTTAGGGCATACTACCCAAATGAAACCAATGAGAGGGTACGTCTTAACGGCTTCATTCCGCCTGAAGCTTTCCTTTACCTGGATGCGAAAGGCCTGATACAAGATAGGGAAGGCTGCCCTATCATCTTCTACGTCGCACGCCGAACAGTAGAAAGGCAACTCCATTACGAGCCGAACGTCGCTCGCAGTTACGAGGACCTCCTACGGTTCAGCCTAGCGATTTCTGCCCGCGACAGAGCAGCCTCTGCAAAGGAACGGCATTTTTACTGGTGGTTACACCAGAATCAGCTTTCAATGCCGCTAAGACCTTAAAGAAAATGACAGGATAGTTGAATCAAAAGGGTCAACTCACGTAGGATAAGGTAATTTTAAGACATTTTACAAACAAAAAAAAAATTAAACCAAAAAAAATGTCCACCACGGTGTATTGCATGTATATGTTGACCATATAAGTAGCATATATGCCCTTGTTGACGCGTCCGTATAGCTTTACGGGCATAGTTATATATGCTTGATACATAGGGTTAAGTAGAGTTAAGTTTTAGGTTTATTGTTTGTTAAGTTTAAGTTTACTTTTAGTTACTGTAGTTATGTAAGTTAGCTATGTAAGTTAATTTAAGAACAACAATCAGACATGAAAGTTTTTCTTATTTTCTTGGAGAAAATTGAGAAAAAAAATTACATAGATTTAAACAATGAATTAAAAAATACAAGAAGCCGAAAGGCATAGAAAAAAAACACTATATTAGCTAAGAGTACTCGTGAAGAGTCAGTAAGTTAGAATTAAGATCAGAAGATTATGTTGGTAAGCTAGCTTTAAGTATTTTTGTCTAGCATGTAAGAAAATGAATTAATACAAATAAAAATGCAAAAAAAAACATAGTCATTTTCAATTATATTCTCAACTTATGTCAAATATTAACGAAATGGTGAAAGGGTTGACAAATGTCCGAATTCCTTATATATTAGGTGACTTTAATATTGGAAATATTGATTGGTGTTTCTTAGATGAGGAACAGACATTGGTTCCATTTAACATAACTACAAATATCGAATCTGAAGTTGTGGACTCTTTAGGCGCGTTTGGTTTGTTTCAAATAAAAAATTCCAGAAATGTATTAGGTAGGATATAAGATCTTATATTTTGTAATAATGATGTGAAAAATTATCAGTATACATCAGATTTTCCTCTAGTAAGCAATCAAATACATCATACAGCAGTATATGTAATTTTTGAAACCTATGAATCCAACTCTGCTCATTTAAATAAAAATAACTTCAAATTAAACTTTGAAAAAGCTGACTTCATAGTATTGAATAATTTTTACAGTTCAATTGACTGAGAATATAGACATCATCATCAATCACTTCATCGCATGTAAGATGATTTTAAACAGATCATATTTCGTGGCATTGAATTATTTGTCCCTGTGGTTAGAAAAAGATCTTTCTTTAATCGTCCGTGGTTCAACAAACGACTAAAAAATCTAGAAAATGTTAAAAATAAAGCGTTTAAGCATTCAATAAAGCCGGGGAGGATAGAGCGAAATCGTTTTTTTCAGCTCCGAAGAGAGTTTGATTTTTTAAACAAATTTTTATACCATCAACATATTATTACGGTTAAAGTAATATTAAAAAAAATAGTAAGTTGCTTTGAGTCTTTTTGAATTCTAAACGAAAAAGTTCGCTGTATCCATCGGCAATGGAACTCGAAGGTGTGAAGTCTTTTGATACACAATCTTCTTGTGATCTTTTTGCAAAATTCTTTCAATCTAACTATAATGCGGAATTTATATCAGATATTCATGTGTTATATCCAGATATTGTAACTATTACAGATTTTAACTTAACATCACTCTCAGATGAGGACATCTATAATGGTTTAATCAGCTTAGATTCGACTAAAAATGCAGGTTTGGACCAAATTCCCCCATTATTGTTAAAGAATTGTGCATCGTCACTTTGCTCTCCGTTAAAAGCTTTATTTAACAAATCCCTATCATCTGGGGTATTCTTAGATGAGTGGAAACTCTCCTTTATAACTTCTATTCTTAAAAGCGGATATAAACACCTTATTAAAAATTACAGACCGATATCGAAGCTGTCGGTGTAAATATAATCACCTTGAACTTAATATAGCGAAGTGCACGACGTTTAGTGTATATAGAAAGTTGTCGCCGGTGACTTTTAACTATAGAATTGGAGACGAATTACTGGTACAAGCCAAAGAAGTGAAGGATCTAGGTATCTACTTTGATACAAGATTTACTTTTTCGGCACACTATGACTTTATTATATATAAAGCAAACTCTATGTTAGGTTTCCTTAAAAGAACATCAAGTGTCTTTAAGGATCCCTATACGCTTAAGTCAATTTTCTCATCACGGGTGCTCCCTATATTAGAGTATTCGTGTGTAATTTGGACACCATATTATGAGAATAGCGTAATTAGAATTGAAAGAATTCAAAAAAGATTCACTCGTTTTGCTCTGAGAAATCTGAGGTGGTCTGGCGGTTTACCTGAATATGCAGCAAGATGTGCTCTTTTATGCTTAAAAAGTCTTGAAAGTAGAAGACAAGTTCAAAGTGTTTTACTTATCAATGACATTTTAAGTTGCAATATAAAATCTGAAGAGCTACTCGCCTTAATTTCTTTGTACGTCCCAGACGTAACTTTAAGACATAGAGATGAAGTTTTCTATCAATCGAATAAGTCGGTCTTTAATGTTATTTATTTCTGTTTCTTCTGAAGTTGACATTTCAATGAGCAGAGACTCTTTTAAAAATATTATCAAAAACATTTTTCACAATCGATCCATTTAAATTCATAAATGTATGCAGATTCATTAAATGTAAATAGAATTATTTTATATACTATCTTTTTATACATACAATTATTTTTCTTACTCTGTTTTTTCTCTTTGTTGTTCAGAAACAAAATATTGTAATCAGCAGATTGTTTTTCCACTGATGATGAATAAATAAATGAATGAATAAATTGGCCGCCTCGTCACGAAAAAACGATTTCAAGTAATGAAATTTTTGAGTTGCCGTCAACTCGGACTTATTGACGACCGAACCCAATGACCAATCTTTGTAATTTCCAGTAAACGGCGGTATCACAATTGGCGGTAAATTAGTCGAATTACTGACGATTGGTTTCCGAACCGAATCCTCTGAGATTGTGTTATGTTCAAAGCCTTTTCTCTCACGGATTGCTTTTTAAGCCAGAATCAGCTTCAAAGTATTTTGATTCGTACACCCCGAAATCCTGCTCGTATTTGTTAATTTCTTTTAAGCAATCATTATGCAACGACGAATACTCACTCCACACTTCAACCAATCTGCTTAGCCGAATTTCTAACATTTCAAATGAAGTGTCCTTTTGAATAGTTGAAAGAAATTCGAATGCACGTGTTAAGCGTCCCGTTGCATTGCCACGCTTTTGCATTCTTTAAATGTCACTATTACAAGTATCGAAATATATACTGCATAGCACAAAAATGTGTGCGTTTAATTGTACAACAAACGAGATATCTTTAATATATATAAATGTTTTTATAATTATTATGATATGTTCAATAATACAGTTCAATTTAAGCGTTGTCTTTAAGTCACTTTTAGTGTATGGATTTGCAGTTTAATAAAACTATATCATATGCATGAATTGAATTGAATGATTGAATATGGGTCGTTAGTTAAAAATCCGCGCTGAAGGACCACTTTTTTATGTTGAATAATATGATATTAGTCAAATTGCAAATAACAAAAGAAAAGAATGTGAACAATAATTAACAATTATTAATCCTAAACATCCCGTGCCCCCTGGAACAAGTTTCAAGGAACGGGTAAAACAGCTAACTTTGAAATAGGTCGTGTAAATGTTCCCGATGCAGTTTGACCCTTACACGATCATCAGCAACCGAGTGTACAGCTTGAGCGCGACCCAAGATCCATTTGGTAGGCGGAAGGTTAGGTTCCTTTATCACGACTAAATCACCGCCATTTATATTCCTTGTCTGATTTTGCCATTTTGGACATTCCTGAAGTGTTGTCAGGTACTCGGAGTGCCATCGCTTCCAGAAACTTTGAACCATACTCTGAATGTGTTACTTGGAAGAATTGAATAGCTGAGTTCAGGAACAGCTGTCAATGGCTCACCTATAAGAAAATGGGCGGGAGTTGATGGGTTCAGATCATAGTCGGACATATAACACAGAAACTATTTGCGTAAGGACAGTACAAAACTCTTCGAATGTTAATATAGAACTCCCTATAACGCGTCTTAAATGAGTCTTAACCGACTTCACGCCAGCTTCCCATCGCCCACCGCGGTGAGGGGATGAAGTGCTATCTATGTCATCCTTTGCCAGTTCTGCTCAGATGGTGTCATTGTGTGATTGATTCAAAACTAATTGATACATCTCACTAAGAGATCGGGCTCCATGAAGGTTGTCCTGTTGTCCCTGTTGTCCATTGTCCCTGTATATATTTAAACATTTCCCTCGACAGGAGATGAAGCGACGTAGAGCAGCCAGGAAAGCGTCAGTGGTGAGATCGCTCATCAACTTAAGGTGCAGCGCTGTCGTGCATACACACAAATAGTGCGATGCAGGCCTTCGATGTTTTGGGTTTACGGCACCGTGAGAGCGCAATGGTAAATGGCCCGGGGTAGTCACATCCAGTATTGGTGAAAGGACGATTGGACTGGACACGATGAAGCGGAAAATTACCAATTATTAGGTATCTAGGTATTGATTTTAAGACAGTGGCGGTACGGTTTTGCAACAAAGTTTGTCCACCGACGCGGAGGAGGGGCAACCAATGCAGAACGATCTTAGAATTACACCACGCTTATGTCTGTTACGTTGAAACTCGATTTTACTAATTTTAAGAGCCACGACAGTAAAAACGCACCACAAAGTTCTAAGCGCGGAGTTGAGACGGGTTTCAGTGGAGCCACTTTAGGTTTGACTGCAATGATGTTAACACTAATTTCACGAAAAGAATTTGTCGACCTAGAACAAAAACAACGGCTCCGTAGGGCAGAGTTGAAGCATCTGAAAACGTGTGTAGTTCAATGACTTCGTCAGACCGAAATACACTACGCGGAACACGAATATTTTCAAACGATGGCAATTGGTGACGATAAAGTTGCCATTTGTCGGCAAATTTAGAGGGCAACGGATCGTCCCAACTCAGTTTTAGTTCGGAAGACCTCAATTTCTGAAATAGTATTTTAAAAAGTACGGCAGGGATTTGTGAAATTGACCCGATTCCGAGCACTTTTACGAGCATCTCGGCTCGCTCAGGATCCATGAATGAATACTCGCAGTCATCAGGGCTTTGTTTTGGCAATTGAGCCCAACAATTGGAACTCCATTTCCATAACTTGAGGTTAGCTTTTGACAACAATGCCACTAAGTCTGACTGCAAACCTAATAATGATTCGACAGAGTTCGTCCCGGTCATCACATCATCCACGTAGACATCATTGCGTAAAACACGAACAGTGAGTAATCCGATTTATAGTCGATAGCAATCTACTGCAAAACGCGGACCGATATAAATGGGGCAGACGCGGTGCCATACATAACAGTTCGTAGACGGTAGTGTTAAATTTAATTTAAATCACTACAACTCTCTCGCCAAACCATGCGTTGGTAGTCAGTATCATCTTTATGAACCTTTATCTGCCGGAACATTTTCACAATATCGGCTATGAACACAAAACGGTGCTGTCGAAAACGAAAGCATACACCGAAAAGGTCTCGTTGTATTGCTGGTCCTACGAGGAGAGTGCTGTTTAACGAGACACCATTAGAATCTATTACCGAACCATCAAATAATTGTCAAACGATCCGGTTTCAAAACCGCGTGGTGAGGTAAATAGAATTGCCGCAACGAATTCACAAAGATTTCGTTCGAAGGAATCAGCTCCATATGTCTAAGAGAAAGATGTTCTTGTCTTGGCGGGAAGTATTTAAAGTGTATTTTGAATCTAAAATAGCACCGCGTCTAACACCAATTAATTTTACAGGCAATCTAAGTAAGAGGCAGAAGGTAATATTTTACTTTATTGAACATTTTTCAACTTTTAATATATTAATTTTTTTACATGTGAAATATGCAACTCAACTCTTTTCGCATACGAATTCATGTGCATTGAAAAGAATGGGTATGCTGAGCATTCTTAATTCACCTTACTGGCAAGTATTGTCTGAAATTATCAATACTGTATGTAAAAAATTTAAGAATAAATTAGTGTAATAATAGTCTCTTACTCTAGGTGGTTGCGTTATTCGACGTGTTCAATTCTAAGGTACCGAAGATAGATTCACGACCCAGGAAAGCAGCATTTGGTTTAGAGATGGAGACGCAAAAGAAGATACTTCAAGAAATGGAAAACCTTGTCTTACAGCTACGATTTGGCAACAGAGTTAATCTACTTCCATTTCAGAAAGGCATTTTGATCAGCATAAAATCATTAAATATGCTTTTTGAATGCCTTAAAGATCAGTTCAAAGCAGAATATGTCCTGACCTACCGGCTGAATCAGGATATGTTGTTCTTTGATGTAATACGTACCAAAGGAGGTCTTTACGATCATCCAAGCCCACTAGAGTTTAAGTACCGTTTACGCTCGTATTTAATCGGTAGGAATGAAGGTTTGACATCTAATGCTGCGATTGTAGAAGCATTCGTTGAACCAGAAACTGAAATGGAAACTGGTTTTCACGCCGATAATGAGAAGAAAGTTCTTTAATAACATCAGTTCTTCTTTCTCCTCTAGTTGACGGCGAAAACATCGCAGAAGAAAAGGACTCAGGTGCCATCATCGAAGAGGATATGGGGGACATCAAATATGACGCCTTGGAATATCTGGCGGGGTATCTTCTAAATCGGTTCAAAGCAAAGGTAGGTAATGCTCTAGACATGTATTCCGAAAGAGTGGATGTAAACATCGGAATGACTTGGACAGACGTGATAAATGAAGGTAGGCTACATAAGCTGAATCAAGCATTTATGGATGAAATTCAATATTTAGATAATGTATTTAATGATTATAATAATAAAAACGTATTAAAGCCAGGAATTAATTACATTAATGATATGTTAGATCTAAGTTCTGAATATTCTTTGAACCCCATTATTAATAATGTAAGCGTTTTTTAGGTGTAAGATGTTCTTTAGAATAAGAATAGAAAATAAAAAAATTAGTGAGAGTTCTTTTCATAATAAATTGCAATTGAAAAGAAAATTAATTCGAATAGGTTCATAGAAATTTAAAATAACAATTAATGTATGTATATTTTGTAAATATTTATGCGCTAAAATAATTAAACAAAAGAAAAATAAAAATAATTTCATTGTTTACAAACTAGCGTATTACTTTCATTTAATTCATGCCGCAAATGATACACATTCAAACACTACTTCCAGAAACCAATAAGGAAGGAGATGGTCAACTGAACAGCTGATCAAACAGCTGATTTCCCCTTTGTCTATCGACCGTTTGACTGTTATTTACGTAACCCGGACATAACCTCAAATTCTGAAAGTTATTTACGTATCATCGAACATTGTCTCACTTTACTCACACATGTTTACGTTTTCATTTATAGGCCCGCTTCTTCTAACAGTGTGAAGAGTGAGGAGATCCACCGTATAGACACTTCACACGTATTCTCATTTGAAAACAAACAAAATCTTTTTTGTGCGTCAGCTGTTCAGGAAGGGATATGTTATAAAAAACGCTGTCAAAATGAATTCATGGTCGGGAGACGAGGGAGTTGACTGTCTCCCTATTGGTCTCTGAATACTTCGAGTTTCTAATCTAATTCTACAACCAATTAGAAGTTACGGGTCGGCAGATGACGTCACTGGAAATTGACAGATAAAGAAGTACATTACCTTCTATTCTGTATATCGTGTGTTGAGAGCATGTGGTGAACATAAGTACAGTGAATAACAGCAATATTTAACTGAGTATAACAATGTGAAAAAACGAGTAATAGAACATAGTTGAGTAACATTATGAAAGTAGAACAGTAGGCCATTTGCAAAAACCAAAGAAAAAAGAATGTGAACGATAATAAACAATTATTAATCGTAAACAGATGTATTCAAAATGAAGATATTTCCTATTTTAATGTTGTAGATTCAGATGACAAAATCCTGAGCTGCAGAACAATAAATAAAATTATGGGTTGCATCGGATTAATTTTCCTTTGGTTCACCTGAACGCACGGTTGCAATTTCGCTATTATAACAAAAATTTGAAAAAAATATATATCTATGTATATTTGTATTAAACGAATATATCACTTAACACAGCTATATTATCTCTTCCCTATTTTTGCTATAAATTTCACGAATTGTTCTTAATATATTTGGGAATAGAATGTTATCAATTATGCTTTCCATACAATACAACTAGTTTTCTAATAAGAAATCAAATTATGAATAAAAAATAATATAATAATGAAAAACAAGATAATAGATGTTTCGTCACATTAGTAATCAAGCCCTAAGCTTCCAACATTGCTGTAACCACTCTATAGTCTGTTAACGCACCCAAAACTCAATTTTGGTTCGTTTCTTTCCTTCGTTTATATTCCAATATATAAAACGCATGCGTTTAGTGTTTCAGTCTCCATGTTTCGCTCTGTACTCAATTATGCTACAGCAGTCCAAAGAAGATGGTCTGTTTTCAGTAGTTCGCGGTGTTGTACACAATTCAAATGTTTTAATATAATCGAGTCATCACCGAAAAACCTTTTTTCTGTGGTAATAACGCAAATTTTCTTTTTTTTAGTATATTTATAAATTTTTCCGGTGATTTTAATGGATATATAGCTAAAAAACATGTGTTATGTGTTTTTCTAAATCTTATTCTTTATACAAGCCTAAAGAGTTCATATACCTAAAGAAGGAATAAGCTCTGTTCTTTATAAAAATACATACGTATATACATAACTGGTATAATTAAGTGCTTACTTATGTACATATATAATTTCGCCAAATTATAACGGTGAGTTCTAGTTAAAAAGTGCAGCGAAAAAACAAATTTTTTTTTGGACAACGCCCATTCTAATTGAAGAGGAACAATTGGAAAGTAAAAATAGGAATTGCAAAGAAAAACAGAAAAACATGAATTGATGACATCATTTTACATATTAATCAGGCTAGTCTTGACTTAAAAAAACATTGTAATACATTGAGTGGAATGTACTGGTAGTTCATAAAAATTTCAAAGAATTGTGTATATTTTTATTATTGTTTTTATATTTAATTTTTACTTAATATATATTTAAGACAGTGTTATACATTTCCATAAACATTGGTATAAGTATGTATTTCAGTAGAAGGGAATTCCGTAAATGGAACAGTGGAAAAGTCATTTGGATAAAGTATTATATCATCACACCTAATCGGTTATTTATATGGTAGATATTAAAATTCACAAAGGAATTTAATTAACCTAAAGAACGTTGATTGTTATTGGTAATCAAACAGTAGCAGTTCTGTAGTAAATGGGCTAAAGAGCTTTAATTGGGTTTAATTACCATTAGGTCATCAGTGTGTATACATTCATTTCTCATTTTTAATTCTTTTTACGTATATGTATATCATATCCTTCGTCTGGAAACCGCTAGCACGATTTAACTTCAACTAACGAACACAAATTAACCAAAATAGTTTTTTAGGAGTTACTGCAATTCAGTGAAAAAGAAGTTGTATTTATTCAACACAACATACAACAACATTTGTTTTCCTCTTAAACGATATGTGGACGAATACTAGTATGTTAATTAAGCGCAAGGCTTTTTTGTGAGTTATGTACTTAGTTTCCAAATCGTGAGGATCCTTTTATTCTCACCTGTACCAGTATTCCAAAGTTTACATATATACAGTATAATTTACTGCGTCACTTTCCATTTGGGTGTTTCTATAGTAAATCGCTCATATTTTTTTCTTTAAATCCTGGATTCAGTGGCAAAAACTGAATTGTAGAGTAGCCAAATTTATATTTTGTACAGGCTTATTCAGTTATTGTAAATAGCTCTCGAAAAAAAATTATTTTAAAAATGCTTTCAAAAATTAATTCGGAAGTTTTAATTTAAAACTGTCATTCTTGATTTTTTCATAAAACGAGATGTCAAAAAGGAAAAAGGTCTGAAACTGTGTTTTGAAAAATGAATTCATGGCTTCAGGTGTTATTGTCCTGATGGGTTATGGAAGTACTAGAAACCCAACAAACTGTAAATTTTAAAATTTTTCGAATTTCCGTTAGTCGGACTTGGTGCATTTTAGGCGTAAGTATGAGGGGCGTTCAATATATTCTCGGTATATCACAAATTGGGAAACAGGAAATAATCACTAGGGGCAAGGTCTGGACTATAGGGTTCGAAACCACAGTCTCGTTCAGCAACCTTGGAAACTCGCGCCGTGTGAACAGGAGCGTTGCCATGAAGAAGCAACACACCCGCTGGTAGTTTACCCCATCTTTTCATTTTGATTTCCTCCTACAAATTATGCAAAGTGGAAGCGTAGGATGTGGCGTTGATAGTTTCACCTTTTTTTTTGTACTCAATGAAGCAATGGGCATGAGCTTACCGGCAGACGGAGTGACGTTGAACTTCTTCGGGGGGCCTGTTCCTATTTTATGCCACTGCATGAACTCTTCAGGCTCATTGTGGTGAACGCATGTTTGGTTCCCAGTGACAATTCGATCCATAACAGCATCCGCGTTCTCACTACACATTTCTAAAAGCCCTTTTTTTTGAATTTTTATTTAACTGAATATAATTGATGAATAAATCTAGGAAAATACTCAAAACTAGGTAACGTGATCTGAGAATGACAATTATTTTTTTTTTTTTTCTTAAAAACTACCTAAGCTGGCCACAAGGTCAACTTTCGGGGTTAACTACGAACTGTGGCAGGGGCTGGTTTTGGTGAAGCCACCAGTAAAAGTGACGTTCTTTGGCGGACTGTGCACTGTCACGGGCGGAGATCCTCGCTTCATATTGGAGTCGCCTATCCAATGTTCTGCGTACGACATGGAAGATGACAGGACATCCTTCCGTATTCTGTATCAGCCCTTTGAAGTCTAGATAGAGAAATGCTTCGGTACATAGGGTTTGGGTAGTAAGCTTCAAAGATCAGACTGTTTGTCGAAGTCACCGCTCGTGCCTTTCCAAAAGCTCTCTACAGCATGCGACTCCCACTTTTTTTTAATAATTAAATTTAATAACAGCGCGATGCTCAATTTTCACCACCATCGTCTCAGTTGCCATTATGATTTTGTTTAACTAGAGATAAAACGCGAGTTAATAATCACATTTGTAAGAAATTTTACATGAATGTTTTAAAATAATAGTATTACTTGATAAATAAGTCCATTTATATATATAACTACAGCTTTACCCCGATACCGAGAATATATTGAAGGCCCCTCGAAGAACCGTAAATATTTAAATACATGCATTGAGTAAGCTAATTCAAATATATGTCCAAATTAATGATATCTAAATAAACTTCCAAGCCAAGTTTCGGTGTGTATGTTCACATCCTATGGCATTGTGATTTCTGGCTTACATGTTATCGCACTTAATTTGATTACAATTTATGTTACCGCACTAAATTTGATTCCAATTTATATTTTAAATTTAATTAAATTTAAGATTTTTAGGTTTAATATTTCAACCACTCATATTATTATTATATTACATATGTACATCAAAGATCAATTTTAACACTTATTCGCACTCATCCTATAGCTGTTGATATTTTGATTGTTTTCATTCAAATTGCGGGTATAGTTACGTTATTTTACCGGGAGAACTAAAAAGGTTTGCTTGTCTTCGTTTCATTTAATTCTACCATACAGACTCTGATTCAAAGAAAACGTTAAATTGGCACTACATTTGACTCCTATCTTAAGGTCCAGAACAGTAATGTTCAAAATAGAATTCTCGTTCTTGCAGTAGTTTGTCAAAATTTTTCAATTGCCACATGATCACAAATAGTGTTAAAGTCACTTCGATTTTTGCATCAAAACTGCTTAATTTATAATTATAAAATTCTTTTCTTTGATCATAGACATGTTCATAATTCATCCTTTTTGTATTTATAATTCACACCTGATTTATTTCAGTTAATGACAACCAGTAATTTGACAATGTCTTTAAATTTATATATTATTACTGAGTTAAATAAACTAAATTTAATTAAAATACTAACTAAAAAGAGTTTGCGAGGTGAAAATATAGCGTGTGTAACTTAGCGCCAAAGTATATAATAATTCGTATAATCAACAGAATTATTCATTGTCATTTTTGAAGTATAATGTAACAAATAATAAAAATTTGAAAGTAAAATTAAACTGTATATTAAAGAAGCATTCATCGAATTTACTTTTCGACAATTCTTTTAGACCGGTTTGGAACTGCGCCTCAACATGCAAGACCTCTAAATAGCACTGTCTTTAGCTAGCTAGAGTTTCTATAAAAAGGACCAAGGTCTTATTCATGTGCTTTTAAAATTGTTCAGACTTCTGCGCCATCGATCAAGACAGGAATGACGAATTGTTATGCAATGTAGGCATTGATCTTTGAGAAAGGGGTCTACTGTCTATTGTCTCTTGGGATTAGCAAGAATCGATGTTTAATTTCGGCAATGATATCGTTCATATTCAGTTGGGAGCCAACATTAACGTTAAACTTCAGCCTCCATTACATCGAAGTTACAGATTCCTATTTTTCTCTGACCTCTATACCGCCTCCTTCAATCCTTGCTCGCTGTGTTCGTAGGATCACGTCAATGTCGTCTGTCTGCTAGCAATTGTAGGTCAAAGATGTACTTAAATCTTTCTAAGGGTCTTCCGCAATCTGAAGATTGTAGACGATGAACGTTACTGCCATAAAACCGCATTTATTACGCAAAATAGATGGTGTCTCTTTTTATTTTCCTCGTCCAGCCTGTGCTTTATGATATTATATTTAGCTGCGTTCTAGATCTTTGCAGACAGTCTGTTTGCACCAGCAGTTTTTTCGTCCTTATTCCCGATATCTTAATTTTATATAGGTCGGAAGAATGGAACTCTTTTCTGTCTCTTCTATTTTTGGAGTGATTTATTCTGCTTGAATGAAATTTGTGTACTCATCGCCTTTTAACAGTGCTGAAGTGATTTTTCGTTCCAGATGTTTCTTTGACGGAGTTTTAAGTCCCACCACATTGAAGGCAGCATTGTCGTTCGATTGTTTCGCCTGTTAAAATTGAACTCGCTTCAGAGAGACTCCTAATTAGGTGTTGTCACGTGCGTTATCCTTGTGTGACATCAAATTCTTCTAAAACAATCCTGAGGTCATAGTTTGGGCTTTGAGAATATGTTTTTTCTAGACGATCTTAAAAGTTATTTCAATATTTTCTTCTTAACCCTTCGTTGGGACGAAAACGCAAATAAGGCTGATGTGTCCAATCGCAGTTTTGATGCGGATTAATATTAAATAAATAAATAAATTTTATAAAGACTAAAATATTCAAAGTCTACCTCAAACAACAAGTCCAAATTAAAACAAGCCCTTTCATTTCGATAGTAGTCGCCATGAAAATTGTCTCAGTGTTGCATCCTCTTGTGACGGTGACCTCACATCCCGCGTGAGTTTGTTTCGTGTTCCGTGGTCATGCTTTCCAGGAGTCGCAAAGAGGACACAAGAACCGCTGTTGGCATCTCACCAAGTTGAAAGTAGTCACCAACTATGCCTTGAATACATAGGCCGATGTTCTCTTTTCGGTCACGTCTACATATCAGTTATGAGTCATCTTATGACGCATGCACACGTCCCGCCGCCTCATGCACAAACTTGACAAAAATAAAAAAAACACATCTCATCCTGAGAAATACTCAGTTGACATACTGACGCCTCTAGGCTCGTCAGATCACTGTGTCGTATCAGCAAATTTTCCGTACTCGTCCCATTCAGTTAGAGAGCAAATCCCTAAAGAACAATCCTGAAAGGCCCGAAATGATTGCAATTCATTAATAAGACGTGTTAAATTCTCCTATGATCGAAAGTTGAGTCATAAAGTGCTGCATTGTTCCAAGGGCAGCAAAAACTTTTGGTTATTTGTAAAAGACGTAAAGAATTCCGCCTCGTCTTCAATTCCAACCCTCAGTTGCAATGACATTCCAGTTGTCAGCTCTTTGGACAAAGCAAATCTGTTAGCTGCACATTGCAGCCAGCTCAACGCTTCCAGATTGCGCTCTGTCCGCGCTTGTACTCGAGAGCGTAAATTTTTCCATGGGCTCTTTCCGAGTAAATGGAAAACAGCATTTGTCCAAACCGTTCCTAAAACGGGCGAACCATCTTCACCCACCTCCTACAGACCCATAGCACTACGTCCCCACTTTCCAAGCTCATGGAAACGCTGATAAATGTATATCTTGAAACACGGAAGCTTCTTAATTACCGGCAATCCGGCTTCCGCAGCAACAGGTCCATTGGTGATTTGATGGCTTATCTCACCGAAAAATGGAACCAATCTTTGCACAATGTAGGAGAAAGCACAATCGTTGCACTTGATATTCCAAAAGCATTTGACAGAGTCTGGCATCAGGCTCTCTTGTCGAAAATGCGTGCTTTTGGCGTCGATGAATCTCTTCTTCAATGGATTCACCCGTAATACCCGCCTCGCTAGGAATGCTCAGCCGTTTACCTTTAAGCCCCCCTTCGGACATACAGTAAAGTTTAGAGACTCGTTCTTAAGCCGCACCACACGAATGTGGAATGCTCTTCCCAGCTCAATTTTTCCCCCCCATTACAATCCCCAGGCATTTATAACCAATGTGCGTCGGTACCTCCTTTCCCTTTCTTCCTCTATACCTTCGACCCGTGCTGTGACTTAATTCCAGTCATTTAAGGGTATAAAAAATACCTTTAATGCGCACCAATTATAAAAAAAAATTAATAAGTTTCAATTTTGAGCGACTTGAATTTACTCTTTATTCATCCAGAAATGAGATTTATTACCAAATAACATATCGCATATTCATAGAAGTTTTCTGAAGTCCATTATTTGAAAGCATGGCGCATTTCAAGACGTCTGAATTAAATTCTTACATGAGTAGAATTGTTTACATTTTGATGTCGACATACTCGTACAGACCCACATACAATACTCCAACCAGTCGAATGCACTTTTGCGAACGACGGCTAGTCGGTTGGTCACGATCTCCGAGGACGGTTTCTCCTCCTCTCTCTTCTCCCACATCACGCGAATGTGGCTCCAACTGGTCATGTATCATCCATGACATTTTCGAACTGTATTGCAAAATCAATTTTTGGAGGTCTATAAAGCGCACCGTAAGCTTCTCGAATCGCACCAAAAATATTCCATTTTAATTGAAATCAAACCTCATATCTGATTGTTTTAATGAATAAATGTTCTTACTTTATATTTTATATTCCATTTATCATATACGTACGCATCCACAATAAGTAGGAAAAAATAAATACAAAAGTGTGTACTGCTCACAAACTAGAGTGAAAGAAAAGTATTGTTTAGTGTTTAGGCTTTCTGGTTAATGAGATAGGTACATTATTAATGTGAACCGAAGTTATGAAATCTGGGATGAGAATCATCCATATTTCTTCATGGAAAATAATATAAACAAAATGATTACACAAATAAAAACTCCTAAGAATTGAATTAATTTTATTGATACATGTTAAAGGATGTTCATACCTAAACGTTATAATATCAGATAATTAGACCAAATAAATGCTTATAATGATCTTATATTTCAGGTAAAAAAAGTAACATCGGAAGAGTTAAGGAATACAAACAAATAACCTAATACAGCATTGCAGAGCCGATTAATATAGATTTCGAATAAAATTCGAAAAAAAAATAAACGATAATGACTACGGACATATCTATTGTTCGTTGGGACCCAAGTCAAGGTCCTGGCGCAGAGTATATTGACGAATACGAGTACGATGGGGGAAATTCTAGTTCGCGACTATTCGAGCGTTCTCGTATAAAGGCACTTGCCGTTGAGCGAGAAACTGTTCAAAAAAAGACATTCACCAAATGGGTAAATTCTCATTTATGTCGCGTAAACTGCCGAATAGCCGACTTGTATGTGGATATGAGAGATGGAAAAAATTTAATAAAACTACTCGAGGTATTGTCCGGTGAACGACTTCCGAAGCCTACAAAAGGTAAAATGAGAATTCACTGCTTGGAAAATGTCGACAAGGCACTCCAATTTTTGAGAGATCAACGTGTGCATTTGGAAAATATTGGCTCACATGATATCGTAGATGGAAATGCATCATTGAACTTGGGATTAATTTGGACGATCATTCTAAGATTTCAGGTAACTAAATTTATATACGTATTAAATATATATATATATTTTATATGTTGTATATGTATAAATTGTATATGTATCTAACATCATGTTAGCTCTTCATATGTATTGCATAACGACTATTTGGCATTAGTAATGAAATGGAAAAGAAAAAATAAATTCGGTTTTATTTCGAAAAACTACCGAAACCGAATTTCAGGTGTGGAAAATAATAGCACCTTAGTAAGAAATAAAATTTAATGGAATAGTTAAGTTTTTTATATATTGTAGTGGTTAGTTTTATAACCATTATATTATTTAAGTGTAGCAGTCGATAAACTCCTGATAACCGATACCCACCTTCCACATAGCCTGCATAATTGCCCATAGCTTATTACGGATGCCAAATAAATGCTGTGCAAGTAATAAAGATGTCTGCGTCTTGTTAGGATTTTATTTCAATTCAATTGAAATGAATTATTTGTGTTTTACAATTTATTCGATGCATAAGAAAATGTGTGGGTGACTTAATTATACAAACATGACAAAATGGCCAAAACAGCATTTTCAAATGTACACAGCAAATACTCTGAATAAAGTTTTATATAGAATAATATATATGTTTCAATTTCAGATACAAGATATCACTATTGAAGAGGTTGATAATAAGGAGACAAAATCTGCTAAAGATGCTCTTCTATTATGGTGTCAAATGAAAACTGCTGGTTACCATAACGTAAATGTGCGAAATTTTACAACATCATGGCGTGACGGTTTGGCTTTTAATGCAATAATTCATAAACATCGTCCAGATTTAATTCAATTTGACAAACTTTCTAAATCGAATCCAATACACAATTTGAATAATGCTTTTAATGTAGCGGAGGATAAACTTGGTTTGGCTAAGTTACTTGATGCAGAGGATGTATTTGTTGAACATCCTGATGAGAAGTCAATAATAACATATGTTGTAACATATTACCACTACTTTAGCAAGTTAAAGCAGGAGACCGTTCAAGGAAAGCGTATCGGAAAAGTGGTGGGGATTGCAATGGAAAACGATAAAATGATTAATGATTATGAACGTTTTACCAGTGACCTTTTAAAGTGGATTGAAACAACAATAGTTTCTTTAGGCGATCGTAAATTCGAGAATTCTCTGACAGGCGTTCAAGGGCAGTTATCTCAATTTTCCAATTACAGAACGGTAGAAAAGCCACCTAAGTTTGTTGAAAAGGGTAATTTAGAAGTCTTATTGTTCACGCTGCAATCGAAAATGAGAGCCAACAATCAGAAACCGTATACGCCCAAAGAGGGTAAAATGATTTCCGACATCAATAAAGCTTGGGAGCGGTTGGAAAAAGCTGAACATGAAAGAGAATTAGCTTTGCGTGAAGAACTTATTCGCCAAGAAAAGTTGGAGCAACTGGCGGCTCGTTTTGACCGCAAAGCATCTATGCGTGAAACTTGGCTCTCAGAAAATCAGAGATTGGTGAGTCAGGATAATTTTGGATTCGACCTAGCGGCAGTTGAGGCAGCTGCTAAAAAACATGAAGCCATTGAAACAGATATATTCGCTTATGAAGAACGCGTTTTAGCCGTGGTTGCGGTTTGCGATGAGCTGGAAACTGAACGATATCATGACATTAAACGGATTTTGTTAAGAAAGGAAAATGTTATGCGCCTTTGGAACTATTTACTAGAACTGTTGCGAGCTCGTCGAATACGACTAGAAATATCTCTGCAACTTCAACAGAACTTCCAAGAAATGTTGTATATCCTTGATAATATGGAAGAAATTAAACAATTGCTTTTAACTGATGACTATGGAAAACATTTAATGGGTGTGGAAGATCTTCTTCAAAAACATGCATTAGTAGAAGCCGACATAAATGTTTTAGGCGAACGAGTAAAAGTTGTAGTCCAAAATTCTCAAAAATTCCTTAGTGATGATCCAGAATCATATAAACCTTGTGATCCTGAAATAATTGTTAGTCGTGTACAACAGTTGGAAGACGCTTATGCTGAATTGGTTAGGTTAGCTGTTGAGAGAAGAAGTCGTTTGGAGGAGAGCCGTAAATTGTGGCAATTTTACTGGGACACTGCTGATGAGGAAAATTGGATTAAAGAAAAAGAACAAATTGTCAGTAACGATGAAGTAGGTCATGATCTTACTACCGTTAATTTGCTTTTAAGCAAACACAAGGCTTTGGAATCAGAGATAACATCACACGACAATCAATTACAAAACGTTGCCAAGGTTGGAGCAGAATTAATAACTGAGGGACATTTTGGCGCAGATCGCATAAAAGATAGACTAAAGGAAATTCTATCGAAATGGGATCATTTATTGGATCTGACGAAATACAGACGGCAAAGGTTGGAAGACGCTGTGGAATATTTCCAATTATTTGCAGACGCAGACGACATCGATAATTGTATGTTGGATACGCTAAGATTAGTTTCAAGTGAAGACGTTGGCCGCGATGAAGCTAATGTGCAGTCGCTTTTGAAGAAACATAAAGTTGTCACTGATGAGTTGGCTAACTATGAAGAAGCCATTCAGTCCTTACACAAGAACGCTAATAAACTAGCTTTAAACGAACCTGAAAATGTAAAAGTAAATGAACGCACCAAAGCCATTGACTCAAGGTTTTCCGAGTTGTCAGAGCTAGCTAAGCTGAGAAAGCAACGGTTATTAGATGCATTGAGTTTGTACAAGCTTATGTCCGAAGCGGATGGTGTAGAACAGTGGATTAATGAAAAGACAAAAATGTTAGATACCATGACGCCTGGAAAAGATATTGAGGATGTTGAAATTATGAAGCACCGTTATGATGGATTCGATAAAGAAATGAATGCAAATGCTTCAAGAGTTGCAGTTGTCAACCAGCTGGCACGACAGTTATTGCATGTAGAACATCCAAATTCAAATGAGATCTTAGATCGTCAAAACCATTTAAACCAAGAGTGGTCTAGCTTACGGGAAAAGGCCGAATCTAAACGAGATGATCTTAAATCTGCACATGGTGTACAAACATTCTATATAGAATGCCGCGAAACTATTTCGTGGATTGAGGATAAGAAGAGAATCTTAACTGAGACGGATTCACTTGAAATGGACTTGACTGGTGTGATGACCTTGCAGCGAAGATTAAGTGGAATGGAGAGAGATTTGGCAGCCATTCAAGCAAAGTTAACAAGTTTAAGTAAGGAGGCAGATAGTATCGAGACAGAGCATCCAGAAGAGGCAAAAATAATTCGTGAACGCATTGCTCAAATACAACTTATTTGGGAGCAATTAACACAGATGCTTAAGGACCGCGATTCTAAACTTGAAGAGGCTGGCGACTTACACCGTTTCTTAAGGGATTTGGATCATTTCCAGACTTGGTTGACTAAAACTCAGACTGATGTTGCATCTGAAGACACTCCAGCATCTCTTCCAGAAGCTGAAAAGCTTTTAAACCAACATCAATCAATCAGAGAAGAAATTGATAACTATACTGAAGATTACAAGAACATGATGGAATACGGAGAGAGACTTACATCAGAACCGGGAACTACAGAAGATCCCCAGTATATGTTCTTGAGAGAGCGATTAAATGCGCTAAAGGAGGGTTGGGAGGAACTTCATCAAATGTGGGAAAATCGACAAGTTTTGCTTTCTCAAAGCTTAGATCAGCAGCTGTTCAATAGAGATGCCAGACAAACAGAAGTATTATTAAGTCAGCAAGAACACTTCCTTAGTAAGGATGACACTCCAGTTAATTTAGAACAAGCCGAAAATCAACTAAAGCGACACGAGGCGTTCTTGACCACAATGGACGCAAATGATGATAAAATAAATACTCTTATACAAGTAGCGGAAACGCTTGTAGAAAAAGAACACTTTGATGCAGATAAAATTCATAAGCGGGCAGAGATAATTGGAGAACGAAGAGATGGAAATCGCATCCGCGCTATTGACCAGCATGAAAGATTGCGAAATCAGGTAAAGTTACATGAATTCCTTCAAGACTTAGAGGAGTTAACGGAATGGGTACAAGAAAAGTACGTCACATCCCAAGATGAAACTTATCGTAGTGCTAAAACGATTCATTCAAAATGGACAAGGCATCAAGCATTTGAAGCCGAAATTGCAGCTAATAAAGAACGTCTCTTTGAAGCAGAAAAATCTGCGCAAGATTTGATGAAGGAAAAGCCAGAATTCAAGGAAGTAATTGAACCTAAATTGAAGGAGCTGTCAAAACAATTTGAAGATTTGGAAACACATACTAAGGAAAAAGGAGCTATGCTATTTGATGCCAATCGCGAAGTTCTTGTTCAACAAACATGTGATGATATTGATTCATATATAACAGATTTAGAAAAACAAATTGTTAATGCTGACACAGGAAACGACTTAACTTCAGTTAATATATTGATGCAGAAACAACAAGTTATCCAAACTCAAATGGCAGTCAAAGCCCGGCAAGTTGAAGAAATTGATAAACAAACGGAATACCTACAGAAAACAGTACCAGAGGAAAAAATTGAACCTATTATAACAAAAAAAACTGCTGTTTTAGAAAGATTCGAGCGTATAAAAGCGCCGCTTGTAGAGAGACAAATTCAATTAGAAAAGAAGAAAGAAGCTTTCCAATTTTGTCGTGACGTTGAAGATGAAAAATTATGGATTGACGAAAAATTGCCCGTGGCTAATTCATCAGATTATGGAAATTCTCTATTTAACGTTCACGTCCTTAAGAAAAAAAATCAGTCTCTAGCTACCGAAATTGATAACCATGAACCGAGAATAATGGCAATTTGCACAAATGGAAGAAAACTAATTGATGAAGGACACGAAGATGCAAATAAATTTGAAGACCTAATAAAAGAACTTACGCAAAAATGGCAGGAATTAAAAGATGCAATCGATAACCGCCGTAAACAATTGGACCAGTCCGAACGCGTGCAGCAATATTTCTTTGACGCCCAAGAAGCTGAGTCGTGGATGAGTGAACAAGAGCTTTACATGATGGTTGAAGATCGAGGCAAGGATGAAATCAGTGCCCAAAATTTCATGAAGAAGCATGAAAACTTGGAACAATCGGTGGAAGATTATGCAAATACTATCCGGCAATTAGGAGAAGTAGCTCGGCAATTAACCGTAGAAGATATACCATTTGGTGATAGTGTTGCAGTCAAACAATCGCAGTTAGATAAACTTTATGCTGGACTTAAAGACTTGGCCGGTGAAAGGCGAGCAAGATTGAATGAAGCTCTTCAGTTATTTATGTTAAATAGGGAAGTTGATGATTTAGAGCAGTGGATTACGGATCGTGAGGTTGTAGCCGGTTCGTCAGAGTTGGGTCAAGATTATGACCATGTTACCCTTCTATCTGAACGATTTAAAGAATTTGCTCGCGACACTGAATCTGTTGGTGGAGAGAGAGTCGCGAAAGCAAATGGCATAGCTGATGATCTGATAAAAGCAGGTCATTCGGATGCTGCGACTATAGCCGAGTGGAAGGATAGCCTAAACGAGTCATGGCAAGATTTGTTAGAGCTTATTGAAACTCGAACTCAGATGTTAGCCGCGTCAAGAGAGTTGCACAAATTTTTCCACGATTGCAAGGATGTTCTTAGCAGAATAGTTGAGAAACAACATGGAGTATCGGATGAATTAGGGCGTGATGCTGGATCGGTGTCAGCACTCCAGCGCAAGCATCATAACTTTATGCAAGATTTGATGACACTATATTCACAAGTGCAACAAATTCAAGAAGAATCTGCGAAACTTCAAGATTCGTATGCGGGAGATAAAGCAAAAGAAATCACTAATCGTGAACAAGAAGTTTTGCAAGCTTGGTCCAATTTACAAGCTATGTGTGATGCTAGAAAAATGAAGTTAGCCGACACTGGTGATTTATTCCGGTTCTTTAATATGGTTCGAATCTTAATGATATGGATGGAAGACGTAGTACGACAAATGAATACATCTGAAAAACCGCGGGATGTTTCTGGTGTTGAGCTATTAATGAACAATCACCAAAGTCTTAAGGCAGAAATCGACACAAGGGAGGACAATTTCTCGGCTTGTTTATCATTAGGTAAAGAGTTATTGTCGAGAAATCACTACGCATCGGCAGACATTAAAGATCGCCTATTGCAACTAACCAATAGCCGAAATGCTTTACTTCACCGGTGGGAAGAACGATGGGAAAATTTACAATTAAGTAAGTAAAATATCCTTCGATCTTTTTAACTTAATATACAAAACAAAAAATAATTATAAGAATAGTAAATGTAAAGATAGAGTTTGAGGATTCGTAAATTAAACATTGGTATCTGTCCAAAACCGCATTAAAACTTAATCGTTTGAATAATATGTACATTCATTCTAAATCTAAAAGATGATAAGAATATTCTATGACATTTACATTTTAGATCCTCTTTCTTGCTAAAATTCATAGTAATAATGCTTTAACATATATTTTCTGTATTATTAAGACAAATGTTGAATAACAGTAGCACCGCGTCTCATCTATGAATTATTAATTACAAAATTCAAAGTTGCTTTCGGGAATAATAGTAAAATAAATTCGGGAAATAAACATGGCTTTTTCTTTAAATTTGATTGATGCTATGTACGGTCGACGTATACATATAAAAACAAGTTGATAACGTAAATTTTTCCATAAGAAAGAAGATAAACAGAATTTGTATTAACACATTTTCCATTGTAGTCCTGGAATGTTCTTACAACACTAACAATAAAAATAATTCAAATACATATATATTCATCAAAATAACAGCGTTCTTTTTTAAATAGTTTTAGAAGTGTACCAATTTGCCCGCGACGCTGCTGTAGCTGAAGCATGGCTAATTGCACAAGAACCGTATCTTTTGTCTGGTGAATTGGGCCACACAATAGATGAAGTTGAGAATTTAATCAAGAAACATGAAGCTTTTGAGAAGTCGGCGGCAGCTCAAGAAGAACGCTTCAGTGCACTTGAGCGGTTAACAACGGTTAACATTTTTAGCTTTTTTTAATACTGTACAATAATTATGTTAAAATATATATTTTGATTGTTTAGTTTGAGCTCAAAGAAATGAAGCGTCGCCAGGAGCTTGCGGAAGAAACCGAACGTCAGCGTCAACGCGAAGAATTAGAGGCTAAAATTGCGGCGGAAGCAGCTGAACAAGCGAAACGTGAGGCTGAACAGCAGGATGCAGTGGATGCAACATCTCCTGAACAGGACAACGGTAAGTTGACAAAAGTCTATCCATGGTCAATATTTTTATATGTACATACATATTTATATGACAAATGCCTATTTGTGTGCCCATATGGGGATGGCTAACAAAAATTAATTATAACGAAAAATTTCAACTTTTATATAACAAAATATGTTGTTTTGTATGAAAATTAAATTTCAATATTGCAAATTAATACGCATGTCTGGAAAAATAAATTGAAATCAGTCGTTTCAAGATCATCGCCGACTCTGGAAAAAGAAGGTCCGGTCGCGACTCAATCAGGTACACTTAATTTGCAAAAAATATATGTATAATATATATAAATATATGGATATATATGTTACTCCATTTGTTGTACTAACAAACTTTATATTTACCATACAACTTCAAATGCATGAAAGATGTGCCTTTTTACATACACCATAGACATTTTTATTGCATGATTTTTTTTTTCAATTCTGCAAATAATACATTTTCTGATGTTTCTTATTTATTATTCGCAATTATAAGAAGGTATTGCTTTTGATTAAATAGGTTTAATTAACTTTTATCGGGCGTTATTCTACTACAATAGCACTAATAACTTCCAAACGAAACAATTTGAACTGTTGGCTTTCGGAAACAAGATGTTAAACCCTGAATGGCAGCATCACTGTGAGCCATTATTAATGAAAAGTATACGGCAGATATATTTTGCATGTCTTGTTTTTGTTGTCGGTGATATGTTGAGCTTGAAGGGCGTATCTCTGGTATCTCTGGTATTCGTAAAATCCCTGATTTCTATGCACACACCTTTTAGTTTAGCAACTTATTTGCTTAAAACTGAAGTATGAAATGTTTTTCCTCTAGTAAGGAATGAGCCACTCAAACGAAATAAAATAGTTCATTATATTCTTACTCCAGAATGACAATTTTAAATTACATATTGCGACGGACAATATTTTGAGAGATGAAAAGATTTATTTTTAAGAAAAAAAAAATTTTAAACATTAAAAAAAGAGGTTAAAGAAACGAGCTAATTTTTACTCCCATTACAAGCAAAACATGTGATTTCCCTGTAACTTGACATCACTTAAGTGAAACTATAGATATATAGATATAGAACTATAGATATATAGTAATTTTTGTAAAACGGAAATTACTTTTATTTTTTCAATTATCACATTTAGCTTTCGGAGGATCTAGCTAGAAGATCTAGCTTGATCAATACAATTAATGGAGCTTGGAATTACATAAACATAAACGGTCTTAGAGGCACGTGTAATATGCATCTTACTCATAAAACTAGGATGCCCATCGGGGAGTCTTTTCGTAATCGCTGTTAACGGATCCATTAATCTCATCATAAAATCTTTAGGAAAAAAATTTAAGTACAGTCGGTTTTGTTTACTACTAGTCCTTATTTTAGACACTTAAACTCCAAAAAAAAGTGAAGATTGATAAAATTGTTAAAAAACATTCCCGAAATTTTTATTGACACTGTCACAAGTCATGAAAGAAGGATAAAGTGTTCTGTGTTTTACTGCACAGAATAATGTATGGTATGTCCGCGCTCGTCTTCTGCTGTCTTATAGAGAGTTATCGAAAATAATAGGGCTCTTCCATAACTTTTACCTGAATCAAAAGTATTCGCACCAACAGTGGTGGACACTTTCGGCGTATGACATGACGTATGGCGTCTTGTCTCATGACTACCAAAAAAAATAATTTCAACTTGTTCTTATTGACAGTTTTCTACCTTGTCCTTCATAATTGCAGGATTAAAACAAAACTTTGCTGGTATCCATAGCCAAATAAAGTAATTTATTTTGTACTTCTATTATTCTCGACGTCCAGAACTCTTCTCCTTGAATTATTTCGCATCTGAGGGTATCTTCTCCTTTCGTCCACCTTTTTCGTCTAAATCTCGACGGACCATCAAAGCTATTCGCGACTGTTATGTCAAAAGCTTAACGATTCCTTGTGTCAGCCGCTGTTTACATTAAATACCGGTTGCACTTCCCTGTGCCTTCGTTTATTTAGCATCTCACGAAGCTTCTTATTATAATTTACGTCTTAAAAGACTGAGGACTAGTAAATAGAAATTAAATAAGTGCCCACATGCAGTTCTTAGCACATTGTGGAAGTATTCTAAAAAGTCTCTGTGGCAAGTTTTTATACGCTGATCCTAAAACGTTGCACAACCATGAAAATAATTAGCTTCTACGACTAAAGAATGTGAATGTAGTGAAAAGATATCCAAATGGTTTTCTAAAAGAAAGCGCAGTATAGAAACTTCGTGTATATCTAAAAATATAAAATAAGTAATTTATATTATATTTTAATATGAACTTTTTTCATTAATTCAACTCGAGAAGGATATAGACCACACATATGTCCTAGATTCCAAAAAGGAACTCTCGTTAGTTCTAAGCGCTACAGTAAGTCAATAAAAAATGCTGATAAAAAACAATACCTTGTTTATATTTCTTTATTACTCCGAACATTAAAACCAATAATATAGTGGTATTCAGCTTGTATTTAAAGTGCTCACATAAGTAATTCACTAATTAATTCACGCTAAATAATTTTTTAAAAAACAAATTTTGCACAAATATACTCAAATGTTATTATGTGTTTGAGTGTTAATCGTCTGTTAATAAAAAGTTAATTCTATGGAACTAGTAAAAAGCATCCAGGAAGCATGTTATTTATCATTTTAATTTTCGAAGCTGATGCCGTTTATGTACACAAAGTTAAAGTGCTGATAAAACAGTAGTATTCGCGGTAGTTTCAGGTGCGGTGGCTGCTATTGTTTGCGCATCAATCATAGACATCACTTCAAAATGTGATTCGTTTCAAGTGGTTGTTTCTCTGCAATTCATAAGTAGTTATCGACATAAATTTCATTAAAAAAGACTATGAGTTTTTTTTTATGGACTCTTCTTCATAACTTTGCTTAGTTAAACCAAATGCGCCTTTTGTGCAAATCGTATATTATCCAATATATTGTACATTCATATTTTCCATATTGCTATATACTTGTTACTGTATACTTTTTTAAACTTATATTACGAAAATACTTGAATTGATTATATGACATAGGTAATCATATATTTGTGTATAGAAACTATTTCTATTGGTGCAGGCATTTTATTTATTTTTTTAGAAGGATATGAGTAATGGGTTGTTGGTACTCACGCGCATATTAATTTTTATTATTTAAAGTACTTAGTACTCTAACTAAAAATAATAATGATATGTGGTGGAAGAAAGAAATAAAGATCATTTGGATTATTTCTTTTAAAATATATATACGAAAACAATCATTCAAACAGAAATTCATTCGGATACCAAGCTAAATACAGGAACTCATAGTCTTGGAGGGACCCTTAGAATTGGAAGCCGGTCGCGCTCAAAAAGTCCATTTAGAAGCTTTAGATGGAAGCGTAATTCCTCAAAGCTTGATTCAGACGATGAAGGTATTTTCTTTAAAAAAAAATAATAATTTCCAAATCAATAAATTCATGTCTCCAAAAATATAAAACGATTTCTATTTTACTCCTGGCCATTATCTACTTATACATTTATTTTTTTTCAATCCTGCTGGGTAAAGCTGAATAATTTTTTCCTCAATAGCAAATAGTTTTACAAAAAATGTACAGGGAATTACCAAAGGTAGTCACAGATGGTGGTTCAGTCATACAAATAGAAACTGTCAAAGTTGAGAGAGTAATTGTATTATAGTTAGATCCTTAAAGAAATTTTATATTTTTTTGCAATAGTCTCAGTCTTATAAAAGTTAAAGATTTTTTTCGTTTTGTTTTTTGTTGCTTGGGTTATAATTTTGTCGAATTCTTATATATTATATTATATATATTATATACTTTTTTCTTATATTTTTATATGTATATATTATTTTATTTTCATCTTTATCAATTGAGAACGAGCGAGCTCTGCATCTGATGAAGGTGTCGAAGGATATTTAACAAGAAAGCATGAATGGGAATCAACCACCAAAAAAGCAACCAATCGATCGTGGGACAAGGTGAGCATAAATTTGTATAGTATAGTTAAATGTTTGAAATCTTTAAATGAGGTTTGTTTAATAGGTTTATATGGTAGCACGAGCAGGTCGTTTAACTTTCTATAAGGAGCAGAAAGGTTATAAAACAAATCCTGAAATAACTTTCCGTGGCGAGCCTAGTATGGATCTCCAAGGTGCTTCTGTGGAAATCGCCAATGATTATACAAAAAAGAAGCATGTTTTGCGAATAAAGTAACACATTTTATGAACAAAATTATATGCTTACATAACAAAACGTATTTTAGGCTTTCAAATGGTGGAGAGTTCTTGTTGCAAGCACATGACGACTCGGAAATGGGACAATGGGTAAATGCTCTTAAAGCACAGAGTGACCAAGTCGCAGTTGCAGAAGGACGATCCCAGACTTTACCAGCAACTTCACAAAAGGATGAGCCAAAACGACGATCTTTTTTTACTCTTAAGAAGAAATAATTAAATAAAAAAAATAATAATATATATAATAGGTATGTGCATAAAGGTCGTAAGATGTCTGTTGTATACATGCTTATATATACGCTAAAAGGCCTGCAGTTAACATACTTCGATGCACATACATGATTTGACGCTATTTTCCTGCATAAATAACAACATAAATATATTTTACTGCCTGTTCAGGCTTAATTTTATTTACCTTACATTATTTATTAGTGGCTCTTCAAGCATTTTAATACAATAAATTTATAAGTCACATAAAACAACAAATGGTATATATTTTATCGATAAAATAGAATACAAAGTTTCATTAATTAGAACTATATATACATAATAAATTTATTTTATTTATTTTAACCAATATCTTAAAATAAAATGCATATGTCATTTTATTATAGCGCTCAGGAAACGGTATTGATCCTTATTCGATGACTTGGGTAAAGCTGTATTAAAAAAACTAGAAGTTTGATTGATATATCATTAATAGTTCCTCAGGTCCGGTTTGCACAATTCAGAATTCCCTTTAACGTTTTTAACTTTTTTTTTTCTCTGTTTATAAGATTTCTTTCTGTTTCAGAAATTATCATTTTCAATGTTTTCTTACTCTTTGCGCTTTTCTATATTGAAGAATTGTTAAAAAATGTTGAATTCATTTGGTAGTCGGCCATCAACTATATTACGTTCAATATTGGCTCTGAGTTCATCATCGTTGCCGGTTGGTATGGAATAGTGATGGGCATAATCGAATGATTTTAAGAATCGGGACTTTAATAATCGAAATATTTTGATAATCGAATATCCACTCGAATGACTACTAAGCACTCGAGTGCCTACTAATCATTCGAGGTACTACTAATCATTTGAATAACTACTACCTACTCAAGTGACTACTAATCACTCGAGTGACTGCTAATCATTTGAGTGACTACTAACTAATTACAAACTTTTCATATTGATGCACCATTCCACGAAAACCTGTGACAATACCTTAGCGATGTTTTCTCTTGTGTGGGAATCATGCATTTCACGAGTTGCAAGTATCGGTGGAAATAACTTGCCATTGAAAATAAAATGACTGGTGACTGTATAGTAGGATTTATTGCTATCATATTTGGAAGAAGTTTTGTTGTTAAAGTTTTTCTATTTGGTGGTTTATTCAAAAGTTGAAGCTTAATTGAATTTTGAAAATCCGTGAAATGAACCATACATATAAAGCTGCTGCAGTAATAATGCAGTGATCGATGTAAATGTAGTACTCCCCGGATAAAAGCACATGCACATGGGTTACTAGTACCGTTGAATTGGCTACCCACAAAGATACAAATTACAAAGCAAAAAATTCAATGTGCTTATAAAAGGGTTTTGCAATCTGGTAACTGCCAGCTCTATCGTCTATGACACTGACAGGTGATGAATCGCGGATTTACGCGTATGTGCCCGAAAGTAAACAGCATTCGACTGTATGGGTGTTTCAAATTGAGCCAAATCCAACAAAAGTTGCTCGCGCACGGGTCACTTTCAAGTAAATGGTCGCCTGGTTTTTCGGAAAAAACTGGACATGTCGCAACCGTACCACTAGAACAACGCAACAACCATTTGTTTGCCAGTTGTCTTCTAAGAAATCGGGAAAACCAACCGCCGAAGACGGATCACTCTTCACCACGATAATACTCAAACAAATGCATTTTTGAGTACTCAAAACATTCGGTGCCAAACAGACTTGGCACCGAATGACTTCTTTTTATTCCCGTACGTAAAAAATAAAATGAGAGGTCAGCGTTTTTCGACATTCAGAATGCATGTGTTAGAGATGCCTCAATCAGAGTGGCAAAAGTGCTTCGACAATTGGTTCAAACGCATGCAAAAGTCTATAGATCTTAGTGGGGACTAATATTTGTTTTTGTTCTGTAATCCCGAAATTTAAAAGGCTAAATTCGTACCAGGTAAAGTACAATTTTTGTTCAGATTTTTATTTGATAATAAGCGGGCGTTGCTTAAACCTGGATTGTTCTAAAGCAGGTGCAATAAGTTGGTAAATCTCAACTTAATGCAATCTGTTGCTATTAAAAAAGTTTTGCTATTTTAAGGGGATTGCTTACATCCGGGGAAAACTGTATTTCAAATTGCGAAGAAACAATAAAATCAAACTTACCAAAACTGTACAATGCTCTTAAAAACCTGTTAATACAACGTATAGCAGAAACACGGCAGTAACAAAAAATAACCCGGTCCACCATACACAACTTTTACTCAAACACAATTCACCCAGATAAAAGTATAGTACAGCGAGCAGCGCAGCTGCTCCGTCAAGGTCGGTAGCGAACCCAACGAGACCTTCGATGTCGAAAAAGGATTTAGACAAGGCGACGCACTATCATGGGACTTCTTTAACATCGTTCTTGACGGGATCGTGCGAAACTCACACGTCAACATCAGAGGTACGATCTTCCACAAGTCCATTCAACTGCTAGCTTATACGGATGACATTGACGTGATCGGCCGAACTCAGCGAGCCGTCAATGAGGCGTTTGCTAACATCGAGGCTGAAGCGGCTAAAGTGGGACTAGTGGTAAACGAGGGCAAAACGAAGTATATGCTGTCATCGAAGAAGGACGCAGAACATCGACGTCTCGGACAGAGCGTCACTATGGGCAGCAGACACTCCGAGGTAGTCAAGGACTTCGTCTACCTCTGCTCCGCAGTGAATAGGGACAACAACATCAGTACCGAAATCAAACGCAGAATCACTCTTGCCAATCGCTGTTTCTTTGGGCTTAAGAGGCAATTGAGTAATAAAGCCCTCTCCCGAACGACCAAAGTGACTTTGTACACTTGATCATCCCAGACCTGCTTTACGGCGTAGAAACCTGGACGCTACTAAAAGCGGATGAGGAAGCCCTTGGTCTCTTCGAGAGAAAAGTCGTGCGTGCGATTTTTGGTCCTGTTTGCGTTGATGGCATCTGGGGGAGAAGATTCAACCACGAACTGTATGGGCTGTACAATCAGGCGTCTACGGATACAACGCTTAAGGTGGCTAGGCCATCTAGAGCGTATGTATAGCACTGCTCCGGCCCAAAGAGTCTTCGAATCCGAACCACAGGGACAACGCAACAGAGGACGTCTTAGACTGTGATGACGCACACGAATGGAAAAGGACCTCAACCAACTTGGAGTGCGCAATTGGAGGCAGCTGGCAAGAGATCGTGCTAGCTGGAGAGGCATGTTGGTTAAGGCCCAGGTCCACCCCGGACTGTAGCGCCATCCGAAAAAGAAAAGCATAGTGCAAAATTTGTTTTAGATAAATGTACATACATACATGTATACCTACGGGTAAGATATACATAAGAGCACACACAAACTGAGAATGAAGAAAGGAACTGAGTAGTGGAGTAATATTTGAGTTCTTCTCTTTGCGTTTTTTCTCCATTCTCCTCATGTTCCTGACCAATAGCTCTCTACAAGAATTTTTTGCTACTCGTTCTCGCGCTATTGATACATTAATCGAGTTCTCTTGTGTTAGTAGTTAGAAGCCATGCGAGTGGTTAGTTATCATTCGAGTGATTAGTAGTCATTCGAGTGAATAGTAGCCATTCGAGTGGTTAGTAGTCATTCGAGTGATAAGTAGTCATTCGATTGATTAGTAATCACTCGAGAGATTAGTAGTGTTTGATTGAGAATCGAGATGTTATAATAATCGATTATAACTCGAGATATAATTCGAATGCGCCCATCACTATATTAACTATACTAATAATAATAATAATTGTTAGCACGACAGTCCACAGGGGGACCAGTGCCTAGCTTGTTCAACAACTACTCGCGTTGTGCGCGTTACTGTTCTCTCACGAGTAGAAAGGACCTACAGTTTTTTGCCGACTCCGAACGGCGAAGTGTGAGAAACTTTCTTAGACAATTATTACTTTTTGAGTGTTGTAAGCAGCTCGAAAGAAATGGTGTCGTGAAAAATTCAGCCGGGAATCGAACCTAGACCCTTCGGCGTGTGAGCGTTGGACTCTATCCACGGCGGCCACATTAACTGAAGGCATTAATTCGCATGAACATTATGCGTTTAATCCATTCCTGATATAGCGCCCTTGCAAATTTTACCTTTTTGTAAACTTATTGTAACAAGCTATGTAACTTGAGGCACGGTCATATTAGCCAAGTCGGCAAAAAAAAATATATTTTTTTCGGGTTGTAATGTTGCTCCTTGAATGTAGATTGCTGCCTGCGCAATAATGCATATTTTGCTAATAATTCATATTTTGCTAATAATGCATACAATGCTTATTGTGTAATTTGAAATTGTACGTCAATGTGAACAAAACAAAGCGCGCACTTCTTTTCTCACTGGCATTGACTTGTATCAACATGGAAACTAGAGCACCCTGGTGGATTATTTTTGACGAAAATGCAGACACAAAACTTTGATATTTTCAGCATTTGTATGATGAATTGTATGTAAACAATAGTTGTCCAAAGTTTAATTAATTAAAAACAAATAAATTCAATCCAAAATAAAAAAAATTACATCACAATTGACAAAAGAAAAAGGCATAAGTGAAAATGGATCAATTTCTGTGAGTATGAATTCAATGCAAACATCATTTTAAAGACATTTTAATTTGCAGTCGAGTGGACATCTGTGTAAAACAACGCTCTGGAGATGAATCCGAGTGGAAGGAAAGCTGCTCATTGTGGAGTCAAACAGTGCGACTCCTATGTAACAGACAAAATGCACAGGATTCCTAAAACAGATTTGAACAATAAAAATGAACCTCCTAAATGGAAGCATGTGCTGAAAATGGGGAAACCTTTCTCGAAACATTTCCGCATATGCAGTGAAAGATGTATGTTTTTTACGTTTTTTAGATTAATTTTTACTTTTAGTTTATGTGTTGTTCTGGATGTTGATTATTGCTTGGGATAATTCTCCGCTTCGAGAACGTCTTATTACAGATCAATTATTGGCCGGACAAATCTATCCAGGTCAGCACAAAAGATGTAGATTTCCAATACCAACACTGAAACATTCGTCTCAAGGAAACCCAACTAGTTCACAAAATTTGGCAAACAGATAAAAAATGTACGAACTTTATAGCAAAATAAAATTAAAAGTGATTCATTAATGGCAGTTCGACTTTATTTTCGCATACAAAGTACAGGCTTTGACAATTGTTACAGGTGGACAAAAGTTCTTTGATAAATATTGAGGAGCAGCACTTTAATGAACATCATTATGACATCAGCTTATGTTCCAAGCAAGACGACTACAACGATCGTGTAACGAAACCAACTAGAGCAATAAGTGTTGTACTGTTCATTAAAAAAAGGAAAAAGTTAAAACTTTTAGCTTAACTCAGTTTTATTTCATTTATTATAATAAAATCTGAACTTTTCTTTTATTTATTTAATTTACTTTGTATCTAATTTCGAACTTTCCAAAAAATTCCGATAGAGAAATGGTGATACAAGTCAATATGGATCGAAATTTTTTTAATAGATTATTGATGGCAGGCGAATAATGACGTTGAAGAAATAGTGTGTTTTCGAAAACGTCAGACTAACAAAGGATTGCGTTATCCATGTTCATTAATGCAGATTTCCAGTCGAACTAACCTAGGCGTACTGCAGTGCCGACTGTTCATAAACGTCAATCTGTCATCGGACTCGGGCAGATTGTGCAGTAATTATTTTTTGCTTGCAGAAAAAACGCGTTTTTTGCAGAAAGTTTTTTAAAGGGAAAACGAAGGACACGTTTTGACAAACAGTCTTATAAAACTATTAATCCAAAATAGAATAGCCATGGAAATAGAATTTAACGCTGGCAAAAAGAAGAAACTTACTTTATGGAAACAAGTTTCTGCGAATGGAAGATTGACCCACTTTTAGAATTTAATGTTCTAGAAGTGAAGAATATGAAATTTTGCACAATTTGTTTCGCTGCCATTTTGACGTTTATGAACAGACTAAAGCAGGCCTGCAGACATTCTGCAATGTTGGTGTGTTCATAAACGCATAAGGATAGATATGCGGTTGTACTAGCGCAGATTTCTGACGCTTACGATAGTTTAAAGGTAATACAATTTACAGTGAGAACATGAACTGTGGTAATAAGTTTGAATAGCTTGCAAACGTTGTTCAGTTGTGTACTACTTAATAATTTACCAATTAAATATGACTATAACCTCTTCAACCTTGTAATAATTAAGATTAATAATAGAAAAAATACTTTTTCCAGTGTGCAATTGATGATGGGTACCCTCAAATACTCGCAGGCACCATCTTTGTGTACCAGTTATCAGCGATGCAATTACTCTATATAGATTTTTTGAGCTTCGTAATTATCTGCATTTCGTGGACATATATTACTCAAATACTGACGACAAACTGTGGAAAATAAAACCTCTGATAGACCCATTTTTTTGTAGATGTGAGTATCATCTATATATATATATATATACAATATGTCCCAGCCAATTCACTTGAACTAAAAAACTTCGAGTATTTGAGATCTATATTGGCAAGGGTACAATACCTCAAAATGTAATGACAAATTTTGGTTTGGGCCGGGAATCGATGGAAAGCTTTGTCGAACTATTGAATTCAACTGTGTTTTGTACACAGATAGACTCTCTACTATACTTAAACTAGCAAAACACTTGCTAGGTAAAAAAAATGAAATATATTTCCGATAGGGACAGTGATAACAAATAAGATTGGAGAAGTAGCAAAATGATTTAAAATAGACAAAGCGCTAAAATGGTGTCTCTATTTGTGATGAAAGGCAAGGGAGACATGGAAACCGTTGAAAATAGCAAAAGCAATAATGAAATATGATGGGGTAAAGGTTAATCCCAATTTGGCTCAAGATCTTGTCCCACTTCAAGTCCAAAAATGTGTTCCGTGTTTTTTTACAATTGCAAATAAAAAAAAGTTAAAAAAAAATTGTGTGCCTAATATATGCTCTAAGACCTTTTTGGTGATGATCAGGTCTTAATAGGATAAACGTCAAAAAGAAGTATGGCGTCCACAGACAACCAAGAGTAGACATGCGTCTTCCACTGGAACAAAAACCCTTTTAATATAGAAAACTTTTCTCTCTTATTCCCGAGACATATTTCACGCATGCTTACAAATGTGGTGTGTTTCGATCAGCTGATTACTTCCACAAATCAAATTCGCACGTAGTAATAAATGAAGGAGATGCACAGCTTCACAGCTGATCGATCAACTGATTTCCCCTTCATCCAACGAAAATTCGACTGATATTTACGAACTTTGAATGTTATTTACGAATCATCGAACACTATCTCATTTTACACACATGTTTAGGTTTCCCCTCCAACAACTATCTTTTCTCTCTCGTTCAATTGTATAATTTATACGCCATCTTGTGTCGCTACAGTTTGGGGTCAAGAATGATAGAAAAAGAGATTGCGCAATAGAGGGTTCAAGTTTCTTTCGTTCTGCGCAGCTTACGTCACGCGAGACTTCTGATTTGACAGTTCTTTGTTATTGTTTAATCTCTTCATACAAATTGCAGCAGGAAAAGTAATTAGTTGATTTTTTTCTAATATTATTCAAGTTTAAAGAACTTTTTAACATAAAATAAGTTTTAAGTGTATGTCCAATTGAGTTAATTTAACTATCCAATTTCTTTCAGAGATATTAATTCAAGCATTTTGCATGCAGAGTGGAAAAAAACAACCAAGTTATTGAAATAAAAGACTAGATTTAAATTTTGTATTAGTGGACAATTTTATTATATTTTCTTTTTTTTCTGAATTGAAACTCGGTAATTTCTTTGTTTAGTTTCCTTATCCTAAAAAACATGCGTGCTCTAAAATAAAGTTTTTTTATTTTCTCCCCACAGTTCACATTTTTGGCTAATTCCAAATGTGTCTTGAGGTATTCGGGGGAAATCAAGAGGTCATCTCCATTCACACGTTCGAAAATCTCTTCGAGTTGGAATTGGAATTTCATCCCCCAACTTATGGCAAATATATCTAGCCAAGTTTTCAAGCCCATCGTGAGCTAATGATTCCAATTCATTGTCCACCTGGCTGTAGACATCAGCGCTCGGAGGATTTATAGTTATACTCTTAAGTATCGTACCTTAAAGTAGAAAGAATATTAACATATTTATATATTTCAGATATGTATGTAGATAAAACATTACTTGTAAGAGTACATTCGGAAACAATGTCAGGCGTGTCATCCGAAGCAACATTTGCACTATTTGAAAGAACGCCTTCATTATAGCCCAGGATGTAAGATCGCAGTCTATACTTAAACTCCTGACGATCAGGGTGGTCATGAAGACCTCCTTTTTTTCGGATAACGCCAAAGAAATTTTCTAATACGTCCTGATTCAAACGATACGTAAGTATGTAATCCATTTTGAACTTTTTTTTCAGTTCAACGAATAACATTTTTAGCGCTCTGTTTGACTGAATGATTCCTGAAAATTATACAGAAACATCATTAGCCACTGGTTTCTCCGCTAGTAGCTCTGCAATCATTTCATGTGTTGCCTTTGATTGCATTCTGATGTCGCGGGATGAAGGAGCGACTATTGCTCTCGGTAAGGTTGTTGGAATTGTTTCCGCCTTCAACTTATATCCATTATTTTTCAAAGGCCTGTAATAAAACTGTGACTTAATATGTAAGTAAATAAACAAATCATCTTACCCATTTCAAATTGCAAGTTTCTTTCAAAACTATCCACAGTGAAGTGTGCAGAACATATCCGGGCTGTGTTTGGATTGAAATTATCCTTTCTCCTGCAGAAGTGAATCCACTGTTTCCGGAGGATGTTGTGTTTTGGTACCGTATAAAGCCGTACATTCGGTTTTCCCTTATTGTTGTTTGCATTGCAGCCAAACACAGCACACCATATTTTCAAAAATTACTCTTTATTTAATTGTTTATAAATTTCAAAACGTGTTTCTCTTATTTTTTTTCAAATAAACGCGCGGAAATCGCAGTCATCCGTTGTCTCCGCCTACGTCATCAAAAATTGACAGAAAATGACAGCCATGCGCAATGCGTAATCTGTATTTCTATCATTCTTGGTTTGGGGTGGATCTGGCCTCAACCAACATGCCTCTCCAGCTAGCACGATCTTTCGCCAGCTGCCTCCAGTTGCGCACTCCAAGTTGTTTAAGGTCCTTCTTCACTTATGTGCGCCACCTTAGCCTAGGACGTCCCCTGTTGCATTGTCCCAATGGCTCAGGTTCGAAGACATTGAAGGTCTCGGTGAGTTAGTTCCCGACCTTGACGGAGCAGCGAGAGTTCTCCATCGTCATCCTACACAAACTGATGAGTTTGGTAAGTACCAAAACTAGACATGGCACTGTATAGCTTGTCTCTATGTTTTATGCAGGAATAAAACAACCGAAGCGTTTGAGTTCTTGCATAAAACTGACTTTATTTCTTCGATATATAATACTTAAAGACTTGCTCTCATCTCACAGTCAAAATAGCAAGATCAACACTTTCGGCGTGACATTCAATCCGATATTCAAAACAACGATGTTGATGTTTACCTTGTTTACGTGAAGTGCCGAAGCGCAAACGACTGTCAGTGCTATATGATATAATATGTATATCCATAGCACCTCCCCACTAAAAATTAAACAGTAATTTTTTTATACTTATTGTTTAAATACACAATAATAAAATACATTGAAGTTTGTAACACTTATTCTTTTAATTCATCAAGTTTCAAAATTCTTGATATACGTTTGTTTATATTATTTGATTTATCATTATAGTAAGGTACAATTTATTCCTTCTCTCTTACAGGATTTTTAGTTTTCTTATTGAAACATTTCGAAAATATTGTAATACTACCTTTTAAATAACATTAATATATAAATTATTTTTTACTAACATTATTAAAAATATTCCTCCGGTACTCAGATACCTTGTGCGCCAGGTGGAATTTCCTTTGACTTTCGAGATACAAAATTCTCTTGATTCTTTATTTCTGTAGTTAAATCTTTTAAATTTGTCAAACTTTTTAATTTTATTTTGGAAAATTTAAAGGTTCTGAATCTAAGTCATAAATTGTTTTATTTAAACAACAATCGTTTTCAGTAAATCTATATACATCATTATTTTCATTTATTCATTACTTCGTATAACATATTTGTTGTTTCAATTCTATTTTCATCTGTTTCAAAAATAAAATTTTCATCTAGATATAGAATTCCTAGTCCATTTAATTTACCATTTTCTTCCTTCTTATCTTTACATTTACAAAATTTATTTTCTTGATTTACCATAAACTGTACAAATCTTTATTTTCATTTATTTTATAAAATATCTCAGAATATCCAGGAATTTATTTTATTATACAGTTTATTTGTTTTCTTTTTATATATAAAGATAAAGCACGATCTTCATCAGAAATACTATTTTTAAAACTTATTTGGTTACAAATGAAATAATTATCAATGAATTTACTTTATTACTTTATTATACTTTATTACTATATTATACTATATATATATTATACTTTATTATACTTTATTATATGTTCTTCTTTCTTGTCTCTTATTGCAAAGCAAGTATATATTTGTTCTGAAATAAAAAATGCATCATGTTTTATGTAAGGGAAAAATCCAATCAAAATTTCAATCAATGGAACGGATATAACGAGGATAATTTTTTATTTTGAAATAATACACGATGTTTGATTCTTTAATAATGGAATTATATGTTTGTAGACTTGGTGTAAATAACATTTCAATTTCATATTGGCTTTGTTTATGTAACTCTTTTGGTTCTATTATAATTGGATGAATAATTTTGTCTTTGAGAAACAAAATTGATTGTATAAACTGATCAAATGTTAGTTCTGTATGTTCTATTAAAAAATGAACTCTTAGTGTGAATTCTCTGAAATAATCTCTTATAAGGATATCAGATCGATCTTTATTAACCGTGGAAGATATTTGTTCTAAATCTGTTACTATTGCATGTGTTATATTGCCTTACTCATGATAAGCTTCCCTTAAGATCTGATTTTGTTTATTTAATCCATTTAAAAGTCGTATTTCTTTTTGTTGACTGGCATGAACATGTTCAGAATTTTCTTTCGATATTCTAATAGTTTCTTGATATCTTTCAGCATCTTCATTATCTAATGCGCCAAAAGGCAGTTTAAATCCTGAACCAACTATATTTAAAAGACCACGTTTTACACGTCTTTATACTCCTAATAACTGATAAATTTTTCTTCAATTTTGTGTTAGATTATTAATTTCTGTCTTACTTTTTTAACAAATTCTATACAATCAGGTATATTTAATAAACAACTTTCATGAACATACACATACAATATTGTATATTATATTCATTTGGTCCTCTAAATTATTTAAGTCAATATTAGTGATAATAGAACAATTTCCGGTTTTCAAACTTAAATCTCCTATATTTGTAAAATAAATTCCATTTAAAGGTAAATCTTCCCATTTTATACAAGAAATGCATTGTATTAAATTTAAATAAGAATATATAATAATATGTATATAATAAAAAAAATATATATATACATATATATATATATATATACTGGTATATAACTTTTACTGTATATAGAGTTTAATTTTTGTGGTCGCCGTGGCCTAGTGGGTAGTGTGCGACGCTCACACGCCGAAGAATCTAAGTTCGACTCCCAGCTCAACACCAATTTTTCGAATATTTCACGGCACCACCTCTTTCGAGCTGCTGACAACACTCAAAGAGTAATGACTGTCTAAGAAAGCTTCTCAAATTTCGCCGTTCGGAGTCGGCAAAAAACTGTAGGTCCCTTCTACTCGTGAGAGAACAGTAGCGCGCACAACACGAGTAGTTGATGAGCAAGCTAGGCCCAGGTTCCCCTTTGGACTGTAGCGCCAACAATTATTATTATTAGAGCTTAATTTTACTTCTATTATATTTTATTGACTTTCTATTTCGTTTTATTATTACTGAATTGTCAAAATCTTTTATAATTTTAAATGGTCCAGTATATTTATCACTATGTTTATCTCTTGATTCGTCTAGGATTAAAACTGAATCATTAATTTAAATATTAACTATTTTTCTTCCTATTTTTGTATCATATCTTCATTTAGCCTTATTTTTCATTTTTAACAAATTGTTCTTTTAAACCTTAGGCTATTAATTTCAATGCTTTTCTATCAAAAATCATTTCAAAAGGTGTAAATCCGGTACCATTGTGTATACTAGTGTTATGGCAAAATGCTGCATAACGAAATAATTTTGAATACTCAGGGTTAGTTTTATCCCTAATCACTTAAATATTCACCTAATCGCGCATGAGATCTTTCAGGAGATCCATTTGATTGTGGATAAAAATTACTTGTTTTAAATCTACACAATTCTTTCATCAAGTTGTTGATAAATTCACCACCATTATCTGTTAAGATATACTTAGGAATACCAGAATTTAGAATGCATACCTTTTCTAGGCTATAATCAGCAAATGTAACTATCTTCATTGGACTTCTACTTGGGTGACGATTGATTTTCTGTTATTGACATATAGACAATTTTTTTATATATCTAATAACGTCTTCATTAAGATTCTTCCAATAACATTTTTCTTTAATTTTCGCAATCATTGCTTTTTGTCCTCCATGTCCTCCGATAAAACTTTCATGGTATTCTTTAATAATTTTCTGTTGTTCTTCAGTATTGCAAATTATTATTATATTATCCTCATTTTTAATATTTTCTGATTCATTTTCTTCATTATTTTCTTTAGCTTGTGTGTTATTTGCTTTACTTTTATCACTGTTATCATTATAAATTTCATCATAAATTTTCTTTAATACACTTTCTTCGTCATCAATGTTTGTTCCAAATATATCTTTTTTACTTCCATTTACTTCTTCACTTAATTGCGTTTTACCAACTGGGTATACAAGATTTCTACTCGATTCGTCAACTACTGTATTATTAATTCCATTTTATATTCAATACTATAATTATATTCTTATTTTAACCGCCATCTAATTAATCGTGATCCTGGATCTCCTACCATATATAGTCTGAATTGTTGAATTGCCCATACAATTGCCAAACATTCTTTTTCTGTTGTATTATAGTTCATTTCAGCGTTGTTTAATATTCTACTAATAAAATGTATTGGGACAATACTGCACCGAAACCTTTTCCACTTGCATCTGTTGTTATAACGAATTCTTTATTGTAATCTGGATATTGCAAAAACGTTAAATGTCTTAATTGTTTTTTTAATTCTTCGAAGGATCTAGAATGTTCATTACTCCATTTAAATCTACGTTTTTCTTTAAAAGCTGCTATCGTACTAAAGTTTTTAATAAACTTCCTATAGTATTCTATCTAAAAATCTTTTGAGTCCCTTTGCATTTCTTGGTTTTTGAAGATTATTATATATTATTATTATTATTATTATTAGGAAGAAATCCATCATATGTAATAAGATGTCCTAAATATTGAACTTGGTTTCTCAAAAACTGTGATTTATCCATTTGGATTGTTGAATTAGCACTCTCAAGTCTTTTGAGCAGATTTTGCAACCTTTCATTATGTAATATCTTGTATCTGTAATATCTTGTATGTATCTTGTAATGTGAACAATTATATCATCTATGTATACAAAACATTCTTTACCCATTAAACCATTGAGAACATTATTCATCATACGTTGAAAACAAGATGGAGCGTTTTTCAAACCAAAAGGCATTTTTGAACATTCGTTGTGTCCATATGGTGTTGAGAATGCGCTTTTCTCCATACTATCCTCACTCAGAGGAATTTGATGAAATTCTGATTGGAGGTCTAAACATGTAAAATATTTAGCATCACCTAATTGATCACCACCTAATCCACCTTATGTTGAGAATTGGATAACAATCATATATAGTTATTTCATTAAGATGTCAGAAGTCTATTTCCATTTAGGAATTTGACTAGTATCTAATTTCTTTGGTACCACCCATAAAGGACTTGACCATGGAGAATTACTATGTCTCATAATATCATCGTTAAAAAAATCATCAATTTGCCTTTTAACCTCGTAATTATATATATAAATTATATATGACACGTCACTTATAGTACGTATGTGATGTTTTCTTACATTTGTTTCTGTTAGTTTTTCTCCTTCTATTGCAAAAACTTCGGAATTTTCTTTTAATACTATTTTCAATGATTCACTTTCAATTTCATTAACTAAATGATCAATTCGTATCTTTGACGAGAGTTCCGTGGTTACATTTGTGTGCTTCCTTCGTTTGTGAGTGAGATGGTCATTAGTTATTTGTGGTGTAAATGAAAGAGATAGCGAAAGCAAAAAAGTTCATATTCTTGCCGTTGGCGGTATTAATGCAATATCGTTCATTTGTAACAGTCAATGATTTGATAACTCAAAATTCAATAAAAGCTGGTTTGAAAAAAGGAAAATTTTGGGATAAATACCAATGGATAATGCATCTAAGAATCAGGTAATGCATTTTATGGAAATTTTAAATTAAGTATATTAATACATGTCTTGATTTAGATATTGAATTTATTACAGGATGAGTCGAGTAATCGTCGATGTGGCCGAAATTGAAAACATATTTTCAGTGATAAGTTCCGTAAGTTCAAGTTCTAGTTTTGAGGAATCGGAAAATGAACAGGAGCATCACGTAAAATGTGCCGATTTCATAGACATAATTATATTATAATTAACTCATACAGCGATGACGATTTTAAATCACATATGTGGTTGAAGAGAGCAACAGTGGAACACATACTAAGTGAGTACATTAACATAAAAAAAAAACAAACTATATATTTCCGAATTGTCTATTTTCAGCAAAATATTCCCAGTCCAACATTCTGCCAAAATCCCCGAAATTGCGAGTGCGGAAAATGTTTCAGAGCCCACAGTTGACCGACGTCAACTTTTATTTACTTATGTAACTGAAAATCAATTAATTTGAAATAAAATATGTCATCGTATAAATGTAATCAATGTTTTTTATTTATTTGTTTAAAATAAATTGCAGCAGTAATTTTTTTTTTAAATTTGCTTCAATTTTCCTTCTCCACTTCTCCTCTAGAGATATGTAAATTTTATCAAGAGATTTGGCTTCCCCCAAATCCCCAACGGTCACGTCTTGTTTTTTTCGTTTGCGGGTGTTTCCATTTCGCATATCCTCCTGACAAAAAGGTCGCAGTGCTCCTGGTGAAGACAATGGCGATAATCGTTGTGAAGAAGACGGTATTAGTTCTGGTGAGGAAGTTAGTGGCAATTCTAGTAAGGTAGATGCTGGTGGAGAAGAAGATATCAGTTTATAATGCATTTTTATTTATCTCAATTCAGTTTCTTACATGCTAGCTTACCAAAGTAATCTTCTTCTTCTTCTTCTTCTTCGTCTTCTTCTTCTTCTTGTGGCGCTACAGTCCGGGGTGGACCTGGGCCTCAACCAACATGCCTCTCCAGCCAGCACGATCTTTCGCCAGCTGTCTCCAGTTGCGCACTCCAAGTTGGTTGAGGTCCTTCTTCACTTATGTGCGCCACCTTAGCCTAGGACGTCCCCTGTTGCATTGTCCCAATGGCTCAGGTTTGAAGACATTGAAGGTCTCGGTGAGTTAGTTCCCGACCTTGACGGAGCAGCGAGAGTTCTCCATCGTCATCCTACACAAACTGATGAGTTTGGTAAGTACCAAAACTAGACATGGCACTGTATAGCTTGTCTCTATGTTTTATGTAGGAATAAAACAACCGAAGCGTTTGAGTTCTTGCATAAAACTGACTTTATTTCTTCGATATATAATACTTAAAGACTTGCTCTCATCTCACAGTCAAAATAGCAAGATCAACACTTTCGGCGTGACATTCAATCCGATATTCAAAACAACGATGTTGATGTTTACCTTGTTTACGTGAAGTGCCGAAGCGCAAACGACTGTCAGTGCTATATGCTATAATATGTATATGCATAGCACCTCCCCACTAAAAATTAAACAGTAATTTTTTTATACTTATTGTTTAAATACACAATAATAAAATACATTGAAGTTTGTAACACTTATTCTTTTAATTCATCAAGTTTCAAAATTCTTGATATACGTTTGTTTATATTATTTGATTTATCATTATAGTAAGGTACAATTTATTCCTTCTCTCTTGCAGGATTTTTAGTTTTCTTATTGAAACATTTCGAAAATATTGTAATACTACCTTTTAAATAACATTAATATATAAATTATTTTTTACTAACATTATTAAAAATATTCCTCCGGTACTCAGATACCTTGTGCGCCAGGTGGAATTTCCTTTGACTTTCGAGATACAAAATTCTCTTGATTCTTTATTTCTGTAGTTAAATCTTTTAAATTTGTCAAACTTTTTAATTTTATTTTGGAAAATTTAAAGGTTCTGAATCTAAGTCATAAATTGTTTTATTTAAACAACAATCGTTTTCAGTAAATCTATATACATCATTATTTTCATTTATTCATTACTTCGTATAACATATTTGTTGTTTCAATTCTATTTTCATCTGTTTCAAAAATAAAATTTTCATCTAGATATAGAATTCCTAGTCCATTTAATTTACCATTTTCTTCCTTCTTATCTTTACATTTACAAAATTTATTTTCTTGATTTACCATAAACTGTACAAATCTTTATTTTCATTTATTTTATAAAATATCTCAGAATATCCAGGAATTTATTTTATTATACAGTTTATTTGTTTTCTTTTTATATATAAAGATAAAGCACGATCTTCATCAGAAATACTATTTTTAAAACTTATTTGGTTACAAATGAAATAATTATCAATGAATTTACTTTATTACTTTATTATACTTTATTACTATATTATACTATATATATATTATACTTTATTATACTTTATTATATGTTCTTCTTTCTTGTCTCTTATTGCAAATCAAGTATATATTTGTTCTGAAATAAAAAATGCATCATGTTTTATGTAAGGGAAAAATCCAATCAAAATTTCAATCAATGGAACGGATATAACGAGGATAATTTTTTATTTTGAAATAATACACGATGTTTGATTCTTTAATAATGGAATTATATGTTTGTAGACTTGGTGTAAATAACATTTCAATTTCATATTGGCTTTGTTTATGTAACTCTTTTGTTTCTATTATAATTGGATGAATAATTTTGTCTTTGAGAAACAAAATTGATTGTATAAACTGATCAAATGTTAGTTCTGTATGTTCTATTAAAAAATGAACTCTTAGTGTGAATTCTCTGAAATAATCTCTTATAAGGATATCAGATCGATCTTTATTAACCGTGGAAGATATTTGTTCTAAATCTGTTACTATTGCATGTGTTATATTGCCTTACTCATGATAAGCTTCCCTTAAGATCTGATTTTGTTTATTTAATCCATTTAAAAGTCGTATTTCTTTTTGTTGACTGGCATGAACATGTTCAGAATTTTCTTCCGATATTCTAATAGTTTCTTGATATCTTTCAGCATCTTCATTATCTAATGCGCCAAAAGGCAGTTTAAATCCTGAACCAACTATATTTAAAAGACCACGTTTTTCACGTCTTTATACTCCTAATAACTGATAAATTTTTCTTCAATTTTGTGTTAGATTATTAATTTCTGTCTTACTTTTTTAACAAATTCTATACAATCAGGTATATTTAATAAACAACTTTCATGAACATACACATACAATATTGTATATTATATTCATTTGGTCCCCTAAATTATTTAAGTCAATATTAGTGATAATAGAACAATTTCCGGTTTTCAAACTTAAATCTCCTATATTTGTAAAATAAATTCCATTTAAAGGTAAATCTTCCCATTTTATACAAGAAATGCATTGTATTAAATTTAAATAAGAATAAATAATAATATGTATATAATAAAAAAAAAAATATATATATATATATATATATATATACTGGTATATAACTTTTACTGTATATAGAGTTTAATTTTTGTGGTCGCCGTGGCCTAGTGGGTAGTGTGCGACGCTCACACGCCGAAGAATCTAGGTTCGACTCCCGACTTTCGAGCTGCTGACAACACTCAAAGAGTAATGACTGTCTAAGAAAGCTTCTCAAATTTCGCCGTTCGGAGTCGGCAAAAAACTGTAGGTCCCTTCTACTCGTGAGAGAACAGTAGCGCGCACAACACGAGTAGTTGATGAGCAAGCTAGGCCCAGGTTCCCCTTTGGACTGTAGCGCCAACAATTATTATTATTATTAGAGCTTAATTTTACTTTTATTATATTTCATTGACTTTCTATTTCGTTTTATTATTACTGAATTGTCAAAATCTTTTATAATTTTAAATGGTCCAGTATATTTATCACTATGTTTATCTCTTGATTCGTCTAGGATTAAAACTGAATCATTAATTTAAATATTAACTATTTTTCTTCCTATTTTTGTATCATATCTTCATTTAGCCTTATTTTTCATTTTTAACAAATTGTTCTTTTAAACTTTAAGCTATTAATTTCAATGCTTTTCTATCAAAAATCATTTCAAAAGGTATAAATCCGGTACCATTGTGTATACTAGTGTTATGGCAAAATGCTGCATAACGAAATAATTTTGAATACTCAGGGTTAGTTTTATCCCTAATCACTTAAATATTCACCTAATCGCGCATGAGATCTTTCAGGAGATCCATTTGATTGTGGATAAAAATTACTTGTTTTAAATCTACACAATTCTTTCATCAAGTTGTTGATAAATTCACCACCATTATCTGTTAAGATATACTTAGGAATACCAGAATTTAGAATGCATACCTTTTCTAGGCTATAATCAGCAAATGTAACTATCTTCATTGGACTTCTACTTGGGTGACGATTGATTTTCTGTTATTGACATATAGACAATTTTTTTATATATCTAATAACGTCTTCATTAAGATTCTTCCAATAACATTTTTCTTTAATTTTCGCAATCATTGCTTTTTGTCCTCCATGTCCTCCGATAAGACTTTCATGGTATTCTTTAATAATTTTCTGTTGTTCTTCAGTATTGCAAATTATTATTATATTATCCTCATTTTTAATATTTTCTGAGTCATTTTCTTCATTATTTTCTTTAGCTTGTGTGTTATTTGCTTTACTTTTATCACTGTTATCATTATAAATTTCATCATAAATTTTCTTTAATACACTTTCTTCGTCATCAATGTTTGTTCCAAATATATCTTTTTTACTTCCATTTACTTCTTCACTTAATTGCGTTTTACCAACTGGGTATACAAGATTTCTACTCGATTCGTCAACTACTGTATTATTAATTCCATTTTATATTCAATACTATAATTATATTCTTATTTTAACCGCCATCTAATTAATCGTGATCCTGGATCTCCTACCATATATAGTCTGAATTGTTGAATTGCCCATACAATTGCCAAACATTCTTTTTCTGTTGTATTATAGTTCATTTCAGCGTTGTTTAATATTCTACTAATAAAATGTATTGGGACAATACTGCACCGAAACCTTTTCCACTTGCATCTGTTGTTATAACGAATTCTTTATTGTAATCTGGATATTGCAAAAACGTTAAATGTCTTAATTGTTTTTTTAATTCTTCGAAGGATCTAGAATGTTCATTACTCCATTTAAATCTACGTTTTTCTTTAAAAGCTGCTATCGTACTAAAGTTTTTAATAAACTTCCTATAGTATTCTATCTAAAAATCTTTTGAGTCCCTTTGCATTTCTTGGTTTTTGAAGATTATTATACATATCCATCATATGTAATAAGATGTCCTAAATATTGAACTTGGTTTCTCAAAAACTGTGATTTATCCATTTGGATTGTTGAATTAGCACTCTCAAGTCTTTTGAGCAGATTTTGCAACCTTTCATTATGTAATATCTTGTATCTGTAATATCTTGTATGTATCTTGTAATGTGAACAATTATATCATCTATGTATACAAAACATTCTTTACCCATTAAACCATTGAGAACATTATTCATCATACGTTGAAAACAAGATGGAGCGTTTTTCAAACCAAAAGGCATTTTTGAACATTCGTTGTGTCCATATGGTGTTGAGAATGCGCTTTTCTCCATACTATCCTCACTCAGAGGAATTTGATGAAATTCTGATTGGAGGTCTAAACATGTAAAATATTTAGCATCACCTAATTGATCACCACCTAATCCACCTTATGTTGAGAATTGGATAACAATCATATATAGTTATTTCATTAAGATGTCAGAAGTCTATTTCCATTTAGGAATTTGACTAGTATCTAATTTCTTTGGTACCACCCATAAAGGACTTGACCATGGAGAATTACTATGTCTCATAATATCATCGTTAAAAAAATCATCAATTTGCCTTTTAACCTCGTAATTATATATATAAATTATATATGACACGTCACTTATAGTACGTATGTGATGTTTTCTTACATTTGTTTCTGTTAGTTTTTCTCCTTCTATTGCAAAAACTTCGGAATTTTCTTTTAATACTATTTTCAATGATTCACTTTCAATTTCATTAACTAAATGATCAATTCGTATCTTTGACGAGAGTTCCGTGGTTACATTTGTGTGCTTCCTTCGTTTGTGAGTGAGATGGTCATTAGTTATTTGTGGTGTAAATGAAAGAGATAGCGAAAGCAAAAAAGTTCATATTCTTGCCGTTGGCGGTATTAATGCAATATCGTTCATTTGTAACAGTCAATGATTTGATAACTCAAAATTCAATAAAAGCTGGTTTGAAAAAAGGAAAATTTTGGGATAAATACCAATGGATAATGCATCTAAGAATCAGGTAATGCATTTTATGGAAATTTTAAATTAAGTATATTAATACATGTCTTGATTTAGATATTGAATTTATTACAGGATGAGTCGAGTAATCGTCGATGTGGCCGAAATTGAAAACATATTTTCAGTGATAAGTTCCGTAAGTTCAAGTTCTAGTTTTGAGGAATCGGAAAATGAACAGGAGCATCACGTAAAATGTGCCGATTTCATAGACATAATTATATTATAATTAACTCATACAGCGATGACGATTTTAAATCACATATGTGGTTGAAGAGAGCAACAGTGGAACACATACTAAGTGAGTACATTAACATAAAAAAAAAACAAACTATATATTTCCGAATTGTCTATTTTCAGCAAAATATTCCCAGTCCAACATTCTGCCAAAATCCCCGAAATTGCGAGTGCGGAAAATGTTTCAGAGCCCACAGTTGACCGACGTCAACTTTTATTTACTTATGTAACTGAAAATCAATTAATTTGAAATAAAATATGTCATCGTATAAATGTAATCAATGTTTTTTATTTATTTGTTTAAAATAAATTGCAGCAGTAATTTTTTTTTTAAATTTGCTTCAATTTTCCTTCTCCACTTCTCCTCTAGAGATATGTAAATTTTATCAAGAGATTTGGCTTCCCCCAAATCCCCAACGGTCACGTCTTGTTTTTTTCGTTTGCGGGTGTTTCCATTTCGCATATCCTCCTGACAAAAAGGTCGCAGTGCTCCTGGTGAAGACAATGGCGATAATCGTTGTGAAGAAGACGGTATTAGTTCTGGTGAGGAAGTTAGTGGCAATTCTAGTAAGGTAGATGCTGGTGGAGAAGAAGATATCAGTTTATAATGCATTTTTATTTATCTCAATTCAGTTTCTTACATGCTAGCTTACCAAAGTAATCTTCTTCTTCTTCTTCTTCTTCTTCTTCTTCTTCTTCTTCTTGTGGCGCTACAGTCCGGGGTGGACCTGGGCCTCAACCAACATGCCTCTCCAGCCAGCACGATCTTTCGCCAGCTGTCTCCAGTTGCGCACTCCAAGTTGGTTGAGGTCCTTCTCCACTTGTGTGCGCCACTTCAGTCTAGGTCGTCCTCTGTTGCGTTGTCCCAATGGCTCGGATTCAAAGACTTTTCGGGCCGGAGCAGTGGTGTCCATACGCTCTACATGGCCTAGCCATCTTAAGCGTTGTATCCGTAAACGCTTAACCAGGCGCATGTCGCTGTTCAGCCTATAGAGTTCGTCATTAAATCTTCTCCTCCAGATGCCATCAACGCAAACAGGACCAAAAATCGCACGCAAAACTTTTCTCTCGAAAAGACTTAGGGCTTCCTCATCCGCCTTTGCTAACGTCCAAGATTCTGCGCCATATAGTAGGACGGGGATGATCAAGCTGTTATATAAAGCTTGTTTAGTCCTTCTAGAGAGGGCTTTATTACTCAATTGCCTCTTGAGCCCAAAGAAACAGCGGTTGGCAAGAGTGATTCTGCGTTTGATTTCGGTACTGATGTTGTTGTCCCTATTTACCGCGGAGCCGAGGTAGACGAAGTCCTTAACTACCTCGAAGTTTCTGCTGCCTAGTGTGACGCTCCGTCCGAGACGTCGATGTTGTGTGTCCTTCTTTGATGACAGCATGTACTTCGTTTTGCCCTCATTTACCGCAAGACCCATTTTAGCCGCTTTTGCTTCAATGCCAGCAAACGCCTCATTGACGACTCGCTGTGTTCGTCCAATCACGTCAATGTCATCAGGGTAAGCTAACAGTTGAACTGACTTCTGGAAGATCGTGCCTCTGGTGGTGACTTGTGAGTTACGCACGATCTTCTCGAGGATGATGTTAAAGAAGTCACATGACAGTGCGTCGCCTTGTCTAAAACCTTTTTTGACATTGAAGGTCTCGGTGAGTTCGGTACCGACCTTGACGGAGCAGCGAGAGTTCTCCATCGTCATTTTACACAATCTGACGAGTTTGGTAGGAATGCCAAAACTAGACATGGCACTGTATAGCTCGTCTCTATGCACACTGTCATATGCAGCCTTGAAATCGACGAATAGGTGGTGAGTGTCAATTTGCATTTCTTGGGTCTTTTCCAGGATCTGCCGTAATGTGAAAATCTGGTCTATTGTGGACTTTCCTGGTCTGAAACCACACTGATAGGGACCTATCAGGTCATGGACAAATGGTTTCAGACGCTCACACAATACGGCAGAGAGGATCTTGTATGCGATGCTCAGGAGACTAATCCCTCTGTAGTTGGCGCAGTCAAAGGGGTCTCCTTTCTTGTGGACCGGGCAAACGACGCTGAGATTCCACTCATCGGGCATGCTTTCCTCCGACCATATCTTACAGATGAGCTGGTGCATGCGCCCAGCCAGGTCATCTCCAGCTGCTTTAAATAGTTCTGCGGACAGTCCGTCCGCTCCAGCAGCTTTGTTCGACTTTAGCTTGGATATTGCTATCCTCACCTCGTCTAAGTCGGGGGGACGGAATGCTTGTCTATCATCGTCCAAATTGAGTGGAACATTCTGCCTAACAGCGGGATTTGGGTCGTCATCGCCGTTTAGGAGTCTGCAGAAAGGATCCTTCCAGATTCTCAGCACAGACTGCGACTCTACTACTAGTTGTCCATTTTGGTCCCGGCAGGCCTTGGTCCGAACCTTGTATCCTCCGGATAGCTGTTTTACCTTTCGGTAAAACTTTCGGACTTCATTCCTGCCAAAGCACCTTTCCATTTCCTCGACCGCGCGCTTCTCATGCTCCTTCTTCTTCCTTCTGAGAAGCCGGTGCTCTTCCCTTCTTCTCTGTTCGTAGAGTTCACGAACAGCTCGCGTTGTTCGATGCAGCGTTGCTTTATAGGCGTCTTGTTTAGCTGCGTGCGCTTGCCTGCACTCGTCGTCAAACCATGGGTTCCTTCTGGGTGGTGACGTGAAACCCAGCACATCAGTGGCAGCATCTTTGATGGCTTCTTGACAACGTTTCCATTCTTCTTCTATGCTTAGTGCAGGAGGCGTCGAACTCTGGGCGAGTTTCCGGGAGACTCGGTCGGCAAAGTTCCCAGCAATCAGCTGCGATTGTAGCTTTTCGACGTCAAACCGTTTTGGCCTTTCTCGACTTCGTTGCTCTCTCGATATCCGGGTTCTTACCTTGGCTACAACAAGGTGATGATTCGAGTCAAAGTTTGCACCTCGGAAGGTTCGGACATCGAGAATAATGGAGGAGTGTCTGACGTCGATCGCAACGTGATCAATCTGGTTGACGGTTGATTGATCAGGAGATCGCCAGGTTCCTTTGTGAATGTTCAGGTGTGGGAACCGCGTGCTAGCCACAGAGAGGTTTCGCCCCGAAGCGAAGTCCAACAGCCTGAGTCCGTTTCTGGATGTGTTGTCGTGCAGGCTGTGTTTACCGATGACTCCAGCAAAGATGTCCTCCTTTCCCAGCTGAGCGTTGAAATCTCCTAAAACGATCTTGGTGTCATAGTTGGGCATCGATCGTATGTTCTGTCTAGGAGATCATAGAAGTCATCCCTGATGTTGTCATCCTTCTCCTCTGTCGGGGCGTAAGCGCATATTAGGCTGATGTTCCCGAATTTAGCCTTGATGCGGATTGTCATGAGGCGTTCGCTGACAGGGTCAAGACTTTTTGCCTAAGTCTGCCTCGAACAACAAATCCGCATCCGAATAAGCGCTGCCTTCTCTCTCTATAGCAATTGCTGTAGTAGATATCGCAGTTCTTCAACGCTTTTATGCCAGGCCCATCCCATCGCACTTCCTGGATGGCGGTTATGTCAGCTTTGTAGCTGTCAAGGGCCTCCGCAAGTTGTTCGGCTGCACGTGGCCTGTTAAGGGACCTCACATTCCACGTGCAAAACCGAAAATCTTTGTCCTTAAAACGTTTGCTGGGGTCGTCAACAGTTGATCCGTCCTTATCCGAGGCATGTTGTTGTCTCTGAACTTCCATTTTTTACGTTTTGAGGAAGTTACCCTCACGCACAACCCACGGACTGGTAGGCCAGGCCCATTGTTTAAATCCTCGGGCAGAGGGGGTCGCTGCATACATTAGTTCACCATACAACGGGTGTTGTGATGGCTATCCAGGGCGCGCCACGTGGAGGCTGTATGTCAACTTGACCTGTGCACTAACGAGGATTGCCTTGGCAGCTCGCCATGTTGAGCGCAATCAACGACGTTACCTCGCGTGCATAGGCCCATGCCCCCCACCAAAGTAATCTACTGATGTTAATTCTAATTAACTTTCGGCTTCATGTACTATTTTATTATTTAAATAAGTACCTTAACCTACATATATATATTTAATGACTTTCTGCAACAAAATTGTAAGAACTCGGATTTCTGTATTTTTTTATTCTTAACCTAACTTATTAAACTATTTATCCTTACTACATACCTAAAAACGTATTTACACTTAAACTTAAATCTATATACAACTGCATAGATCTAAAACCTAATTCTACTTAACTACTATAAATGATCTTAACTATGTCCGTATGTGTTAATTATATACCTTTTTCTTATTTTGTATATTTGATTCATTTTTATGTAATTTTTGTTGTTGTTTTTATTGTTGTTTTTTGTTTCTTTTTTTGTTTTTTATTTCTTTTTTTTTGCCTATAAAATGCCTTAAAATTACCATAACCTACGTGAGTTGGGTTTACTAACCCAACTACCCCGTCATATGCCTAAAGACATTAGCGGCACCGAAGGCTGGTTCTGGTGCAGCCAACAATAAAAAAGCCGTTTTTTGCATATACGGCTCTGTCGCGGGCCGAAATCGCTCTACTGAACCGTAGGAGTTCCTCGTGGTTGCGAGCGACGTCCGGCTTGTATTGAAGTTGCCTTTCCACTGTTCGGCGTACGACATGGAAGATTATAGATCAGCCTTCCCAACCTTTAGTGTCCAAGTAGAGGAAAGCTTCAAGTGGAATGAAGCCGTTAAGACGCACCCGTTCATGGTAAATTTAATTTGGGTAGTAAGCCCCAAAGTTCAGAATGTTGGGTGAAACCATGGCTCGAACAGTGTGACAACGAATCAACTTAATAATTAAATTATCTATCCTTATAAGGTTTACCTCGTTGTACAGAACCTCATTGGGATAGAATTTCTTGTACTGAGATTCTGGTGTTCGATATAAACGAAAACAGGCTCGAAGGCACCGCCTCTCGAACACCCTTATCTTTTCCATCTGGGAAGAACTCACGTTGAACCACGCAGGACAACCATATACCATGATTAGCCGGGTGAGGGCCAAGTAGTAGGCATTCTTAGCCCTGGTCAGAGCAGTATCTACATGGATATCACCATATTGATACTGGTCCAACCAGATGCCTAGATATCTTACTACATTTTTCACGGTCAACGGCCGTCACAGTGGATCAACTATGCCGAACTTGCGCCAGTTCATTTTCGTGTCCCTTGAGGCTCTGAACAACGGGGTTCTGAAAGGATAGTCTCACACTTCTGGTAGTTGATTTTCAACTTCCAGAATTGCATCGAAGTCACTCTGCAACAACCATTTATTTCTTCTACCTTCGGACCTGATCTGTACGCGATTTAATCGTCAGTAAACGCTATTATGTTAGGCATAGAACTTATAAGATCTCTCGTGAATATAGTGAACAAGATAGGCGAACCCACCGCCCCTTGTTCCAACCCATTTTTTATATGGTACACAGTGGTGGAGATTTCGTTGCCATTTTTCACAACGAATTTCCTACCTGTTACTATGTCGCAGATCATATATAGCAATGTTTTAGAATGCCAAGCCTAACCAACTTGAGGAAGAGACCTTTTAAGTATACGGTGTCAAAAGCATTTTCCATGTCGATCAAGCAGGCCCCTGTGCACTGTGTTTTATTTCTATTCCATTGAATGTCGGAAACCAATTTAGACGCGGCATGAATGGTGTAGTGCCCTGTCCTGAAGCCAAATTAGTTTTCCGGTATTAATTGCTTTCCTTCAACCCATTCTTTCAGAGTTCTAATGACTATCTCCTCGAATACCTTGCTTATGCACTAAAGAAACGAAACGGAGATTCGTCGGGATCGAGGTATCTTTGCCTCGTTTTGGAATGGGCTGTACCACAGCTGTTCTCTAATGCGTCGGGTAATATGCATTACTCAGCGCATTGTTGAACAGAGCTGTGTATACGTCCACCGCCTCAGAGGGTAGATGGTGCAGAACAATTCGTGGCATCCCATATATTCCTACTGACTTCTTATTTTTCAGTGAGTTGAGGATACCTTGGAGCTCATCTTTTGAAATAAGGATGGAGTTGTATTCATCTTTGGCGACGACATTATTTGCCGGAAAATTGTCAGAGACAGTGTTTAGCAAGGCTCTGTTTTCCAGGTTGTGATTCGGACACTCTCTGGAAAACCGCACCAATTGCTTTCACCTTCTCCTGGGGATCCTCAACTACGAAATAGTCGTTGTCAAGCACTGCCCTATCAGGATCTATGCCAACTTAAGTCAGTATATTCTCATTGTCTGTTGTTCTGTCAAGTCGAACGCTCTGAATGTCGTCATGATCTTCCCTCCGAAAGATTTTATCTACTTGCGGGAACATGCTCGGGTTGTTGGATCTTACAGCCCGAATGTTGGAGTACTTTGATCTGTGACTTCAGACAGCGAATCTCCAAGTTTAGGCCTTGACAGGAGTCTACTTTTTTGCACGTGAAGTGCATCAATGGTAGCATTCCGAAAAATGTCGCCATCAGCGGTAGGTGCTACCTTCGGAATAGTTTTGTTCATGTAATGACTTCGTCCATTTGTGTGAGGTACAAATCAATTTCTTCGTTCGTAAGGTTTCTGTTCATAGAAGGATTGATCACACTCGAACTTATTTCTCTGGCTAAGGTTCTAGAGAAACATGGCCAGCGCGCCTTATTGTAATTATAAGGATTCGTTTGGATATATTCCTATAGTTGATCCAGCTTATTCAGACGCTGTATTTCCGCGGCGAGACCACAGTGATCACTGTCCTCGTATGTCGCTCTAGTTTAGTATCGTAAGTCGTCTGTCGATTATCATCACATCCAGATAAGACCCACTTCTAGGAAATAATGATCTATTGGTTGCCAGCATATCCAGCCTGAACTCAATATTGTTTTGTTCCATCCACTCTAAGAGAGCGTTTCCTCGCTTATTTGGAACATTGTTACACCATTCACCGTGTTTGGCGTTCAAATCCCCGGCTAATATATAGAAGTTTTCTTCCGAGTTCAAGCAAAGGCTGGTGAAAAGAGCCTCAAGCTCCGAAAGAAATTTAGGGTTTTGAACGTCTGATGCGTAAGCAGCGATTACAAACAACTTCTTTCCACCTTGGAGAGAGATGCGTGCGATGGCCGCTTCTAGAACACCAGATCTTCTTACTTCATTGCTTAATATGACCTTATGACTAATATTCTTTTTAATTAAGAGTGAGACTCCGCCACCTTGTGTGGATTGGGGTCGGTCTCTTCTTATAATATGGTAGTCATCAGTCAGCACGTCAGGATTATGAGATTGCAAAAAATTAGAGAGCGTTAGTTTTCCTTCGATCCTTATCAGCGAATTCACATTCACCGCTAGGATCTTTAGGGTTCTTACCTCGCGTGAGCCCATTATATCTTTGCAGGCAGCTGAGAGAAGAGGAAATCTACTCTAGCGTCTAAGTAAGGAAACTGGTCGATAGTTCGACCATGTGCTTCTGCAAGGCAATCATTTGCGCTTGCATCGACTGGATGGAAGACATAACATCCCTCATGGAGGGCTCTGCCTCGGGTTGCCTTGCTATTAGAGCTGGGGCATCTTTTGACACTCTCCGTTCCGCCGGCTCTCTGTCTAACACCATTTGGGCGTAGCTACAGCACCGGCTGTTGGCCTGGCTGCTACCTTTTTTTCATTCCTTATCACCTTTACTCTCTGACGGACTCCTTTGATTCGTGGACACCCCAAATAGGTTGCGGGGTGTCCATTTCCTCCGCAGAGGAGCGCCTTATCCTCGACTTCATCCGTACCTAAAGGACATTCCCCTTTGTTGTGGCTGAACGTGTATCGTGCGCAGCGGAACTCCATACTGCAGTTCTCCGCGACGTGCCCCAGCCTTCTGCACTTCGCACATTGAAGTACGTGATCAGTTTTATTAAATATATCCCACATTACACACAAGCCGCCTACGTAACGCATTTTACATAGGCTGTCAATTTTAGTGCTGTGAGATACCTGTACCAAGAAAAAGGGTAGTGCCTTCTTCTTTGCTATCGGGAAGAAGATATCAATTAGGCAGGCGGTGTACCAAGATGCGTATGCGTATTTGATATAATTGGTTGTCACCAAATATCACATCCATCTCCGTCATGAAGGAGCCAATACATGGGCTCGCAACAGTTTGCCTAGCAATTCCTTGGCTGTTTTATACGCCTTCAGCAGCGTGCGCATTTTTCCTTACAAAGCAGTGGTGTTTGTACTAGAATCCTAAAATAAATTGTTAACTTTTATTAATAATTACGTATATGTATGTGGAATTTCATTACTTACCGTTATTCTCTGATGAAGCATATCTTCCAAAATATTTGCATTCGCATACTTCTTCTTTCGGCAATGAAGGAATTCGTATTTCCGTGCCAAGTAACATCTGAGCAACCCCAGCGTTTCCTCTCGCGACCAAGTTTTCCCTAATATAATAAAATATGTTATTTTCGTTCCAAAATTTATTTTTGCTGCTTGTGATTTCTCTGTCAGCCATTTCCTAAGCCTTCTTAATTTTGTTTTCTTTGTTCGTTTGTCAGATGAAAGAATTTGAGGATGAATTTTTTGACACATCAGAATAAATTATCGATAACACTTAGATACTTCTGATTGGAAGCATTAGGTCTGTTCCAATTGATTTGTGTACAGAAATTTGTAGTTGAGTAGTTTGGGTAAAAAGCTCTCTTGCAGAGAGTAACTCTACCGAAAATTGTGAAACAAATTTTGGTAGAAGTTCGTAAACAGCTATCAGACATATGAAATGTCAGAGGTTTTTTTATTTTCGATTTGACAGCCATCTGCTGCCCACAGTTTTTTCTTCGGCAGTAATTCGTAGGGAGGGGAAATATTTTGCTCTCTAGCAAACTCTCTCCAACGAAAAAATGAGCTAATGGAACGCTATTTTGTAGTTTTTCGAGTAAATTCGTAGGCATTCGTAGCAATTCAGAGCAATTGGAAAGGACATATTGTTGTTATCGCCGCTTTTAAAATAAGCGACGTTAGATATCTGGGTTAACTTAAGCGGATATAGCATTTGGTGTTTGTGTAATTTACATGCAAACTGAAATTTAAGCGTATATACGCTTGTAAAAAACACACCTAAAATGTGTTACATTGTTAAAGTTTGCATCTTCCTCATACACAGCTCCTGACTTTATAAAACTTACGCATGCTCCCGTGTCCACCAAAAACTTGAATGGCTTATAATCATATCTTAATATTATGTGAGGAATACTATATTTTGAAGAGACAACTTCCTCAATTATTGCTCTTTGAATCGAAAATTTGTACGTTTATCCATTTGAGGATATTTATTTTGTTTCATGTTCCAATTACCATTATTTTTATTGAAACTTATTCTGGGTTGATAATTATTACTACTATCAAAAAAAAATTATATTCTACAATTTATATTTACATTATTATATCGGCTTTGCACCGCTCTTTTACCGTTTAATCTTGTTTGCTCTTGTATTGCTAGAGACAAAGCTTCCGAAAGAGATGATGGTCTACGTATGGTATGTTCCTAGATCATCTCTTAAACCGTTAACAAAAGCACTTAACATATCCTCCTCGATTATTGAGCATTGTCCTTCAAAAAGTAACTTATTCTCAGTGTTAATTAATACATCTTGAATTCGTCTTCTTTGTAGAGACTCTACTCTTTGTATGAATTAAGTAACGTTTTCATGACGTTGTTGCTGTAGCTTTGTCATTTCTGAATGAAGCTGTATAGTCGAACATTTTTCATTGAATTTTATATTTAAATTCTTCCCATGACTCTATTACTTTATTCATAAGTATAGTTTCCGCGTTGCCTGTTATTTTACTTTCGATGAAATGTAATAAGCAATTCCTGTATGTTGCTGATGCAAGTGAAATAATGTAATTTATTTGCATCACTGTCGAAAGGAGGAATTAATTTAAATAAAAGATCCAAACTCATTTTTTCTGAATTTAATTGATCTTTATTTATTGTTTCCTGATTTAGTTTTAAAATTGTATTTTTACTTTTCGGGTACTTTAAATTCTTAATTTCGGTTGAGATTTGAAAAGAAACTGCTTTTGGTCTTTCTATTTCTTTAAGTGCTTCCATCTCTACTGTTTTCTATTTCAAAAATATATTTCTTGCATATATTCTAAATTTATAATACATAACATAATCCTCTACTACATCTGTATCGAATTTTGTGTTTTCTATTACATTTACAAGAGATACGCAACCACTTTTGTGACCTATACATTTGAAACTTTCCGTTAAAGCTTCCTGACTAAAACCAGAATCAAACGTTTCCGTTTCAGGTTGTGCCATTTCAATTATTTTTCTTTTATATAAATGTCAATTACTTTTATATACTTTTTCTATTTGTTTGAAAGTAGCAAAATTATTCACAAACCCTTTTTTCCCCTCTTTGTTTTTAATTCTTACAGTTTTCTTTTAATTCTTTGACATATTTTGATTTTTAACTATTCAACTATTATTTTGTTTTATAATAAGTGTTCTAAGTACTTACAAAATTAAAATGACTGCTTTCATTATAATGCTTGTTGACCTGTTTGTTGACATTATACTGCTTTGGTAACCTCTCTGTGGCGGGGAGAAAATGATTAATAAGCAAACAATAAAAAACGTTTTGATAAATTCCGTGTTTCAGGGAAATGTCTAATTGATGACTGTTTATAGACTTTAACGAATTCGTGAATTACTGCAGAGAAATTTAGCAATAATTCTCGTTATGCAGGAATAAAGCAATCGAAGCGTTTGAGTACTGGTATAGAACTGACTTTATTTCTTCGATATATTTAAAGACGTTCTTGCATCTCACAGTCAAAATAGCAAGATCAGCACTTCCCGTATGACATTCAATCCGATATTCAAAACAACGATGCGGATGTTTACCTTCTGTAAACGAACTGAAGTGCCGAAACGAAAACTACCGTCAGTGCTATATACTATGTATATGCATAGCATATGCACACTGTCATACGGCCTTAAAATCGACGAATAGGTGGTGAGTGTTGATTTACACTTCTTGAGTTTTTTCCAGGATCTGCCGTAAAGTGAAGATCTGGTCTATCGTGGACTCCCCTGACCTGAAACCGTCCTCCCGACACTATAGGGACCTATCAGATTATGGACAAACGGTTTCAGACGCTCACACAATACGGCAGAGAGGATCTTATAGGCTATGTTAAGAAGACTAATCCCTCGGTAATTAGCGCAGTCAAAGGGGTCTCCTTTCTCGTGGACCGAGGACACGACGCTGAGATTCCACTCAGCGGGCATGCTTTCCTCCGACCATATCTTACAGATGCGCTGGTGCCTGCGCCTAACCATGTCATTTCCAGATGCTTTAAAAAGTTCTGCAGGTAGTCCATCCGCTCCAGCTGCTTTGTTTGACTTCAGCTTGGATATTGCTATTTTCACCTTGTTTAAGTAGGGGGGATGGAGTTCTTGTCTATCATCGTCCAAATTGAGTAGAATATTCTGCCTTACAGCCGAACTTAGACCGTCATCGCCGTTAAGAAGTCTTCAGAAATGTCCCTTCCAGATTCTCAGCATACACTGCGACTTTAAAACAAGATGTCCATTTTGGTCCCTGCGGGCTTCGGTCCTAACCTTGTATTCTCCGGATAGCTGTTTTACCTTTCGATAAAACTTTCAGACTTCATTTCTAACATAACATCTTTCCATTTCCTCGAGAAGAAGAGCACCGGCTTCCTTGAGAAGCCGGTGCTCTTCCCTTCTTCTCTGTTCGTAGAGCGCAGGAACAGCTATCGTCGTTAGATGAGGCGTTGTCTTATAGGCGTCTTGTCTGGCTGCATGCGTTTATCTGCACTCGTCGTTAAGTCCTTCTGGGTGGTGACATCAGCACATCAGTGGCAGCTTCTTTGATGGCTTCTTGACAAGGTTTCCAGTCTTCTTCTACGCTTAGTGAAGGCAGCGTCGAACTCTGAGCGAGTTTCAGGGAGACTCGGTCGGCAAAGTTTCCAGCAATCAGCTGCGATTGTAGCTTTCCGAGAATTTTGGAAGAGTGTCTGACGTCGATCGCAACGTGATCAATCTGGTTGACGGTTGATTGATCAGGAGATCGATAGGTCCCTTTGAATGTTCAGATGTGGGAACCGCGTGCTAGCCACAGAGAGGTTCCGCCTCCTTTCCCAGTTGAGTGAGATTGAGGTGCTTGAATTTAGCCTTGATTCGGATCATCATGAGGCGTTCGCTGACGGGGTCGTAGCTCAAGACTTTTTGCCTAAGTCGGCCTCGAACAACAAATCCGCATCCGAATAAGCGCTGCCTTCTCTCTCTATAGCAATTGCTGTAGTAGATATCGCAGTTCTTCATCGCTTTGTAGCTGTCAAGGGCCTCCGCAAGTTGTTCGGCTGCACGTGGCCTGTTAAGGGACCTCACATTCCACGTGCAAAACCGATAATCGTAGTGCTTAAAACGTTTGCTGGGGTCGTCAACAGTTAATCCGTCCTTCGCCGAGGCATGTTGTTGTCTCTGAACTAATAATGTTTTACGTGATAAGGAAGTTAACCTCACGCACGACCCACAGACTGGTGGGCCAAGCCCATTTTTCAAACCCTCGGTCAAAGGGATTCGCTGCATACATTGGTTCACCACACAACGGGCGTTGTGATGGCTATCCAGATGGCGCCGCTAGGAGGCTGAATGTCAACTTGAACTATGAAGTAACGAGGATAGTCTTAGCAACTCGCCTTGTTGAGCGCGATCAACAACATTACTTCGCCTATAAGAGTGGTATACTGATCTAATTAAATATAATATGTTAAAAGTTATGTTTATATACATATATAATATTTATGTTTAAAGACGTGTGTCTCCTTTTTCAGTCTAATATCGACTGACTGGATTCTCTCTTATTTTAGCTTAACGATTGTGCCATGGAGTATGTGCAGAAATTGCTGAAGATGAAGCAAAGCGTGTACGTTTGTGATGGTTGTGCTGGAGTATTGTGATGATCAAGGTGTACAGCTCGTGCAGGAAATGATGACATTGTGTTTAAAGTGTGTTTGGTTCGGGCAATGTGTAACAGCCCATTAACTTCTGCCTCTTAAGTTTGAACGTCCCTGTTCAAATGTTTTAGCACATCTATGTCTTCTTCTTCTTCTTTGTCTATGTATCCCACTTCATCTTTCAATTGCGTAGTCCGGACTTTTATTGGCAATCTATTAGTAAACTAATATAATTAAAAAAACCAGAGCAGTCCTAACACAATGTCTTGTCTATGTGCTATTATCAACTGTAACTTGTAATTGATCGATCTTCTCATTGTTTATGATTTGAAGTTTGTGCAAATATAAAAGCGACATTTTATGTTCAAATTCAGTATCAGTCACTAATCTTTTTGAGTGCAGGTAGAGGTAGACTGCCTTAAATTTATTTCAGGTTATCCTTGTGAACTTGTCTTCCGTCAGTTACGTTTACGCTGTTTAAATCAGGTTCAACTGTTTTTATTGTGAATTTTTTGAAAGTATGTTCTCTATTCTTTAATTACTTTTAAGGTTCATCCTATCCTCAGGTTTGTGTTCCTTGCATTTGCTTCCATTATTATGATAGGTAAGGTTTTTGATGTTGCGAATCAACCGAATGCCTCGGATATGGATGGATTCACTGTTGACGACCCACGCAAACGAAAAAAGGATAATGCTCTACGGATATGCACGTGGAATGTGAGGTCCCTAAACAGACCACGTGCAGCCGATGAACTTGCGGAGGCCCTGGACTGCTATAAAGCAGACATTACCGCGATTCAGGATATGCGGTGGGATGGGCCGGGCAAGAGAAGAGTGAGAAACTGCGACATATACCACGGCGACTGCTACAGGGAGAGAGTTTTGTTGTTCGAGGCAGACTTAGGCAAAAAGTCTTAAGCTTCCAATACATAAGCGAACGCCTCATAACAATCCGCATCAAGGCTAAATTCGGGAATATAAGCCTCATATGCGCCCAGGCCCCGACAGAGGAAAAAGATGACAGCAGTAAAGAGGACTTCTATCATCTCCTAGAAAGGACATATGATCGATGCCCCAGCTACGACACCAAGATAGTTCTAGGAGATTTCAACGCTCAGCTGGGAAGAGAAGAAGTCTTTGCTAAAGTCATCGGAAGACACAGCCTGCACGCCAACACCTCCGGAAACGGACTCAGGCTAGTTGACTTCGCCTCGGGGCGAAATCTCTCTGTAGTCAGCACGCGGTTCCCACACCCCAACATTCATAAAGGTACCTGGCGATCACCTGATCAATCAACCGTCAACCAGATTGATCACGTTGCGATCGACGTCAGACACTCCTCCAATATCCTCGATGTCCGAACCTTCCGAGGTGCAAACATCGACTCGGATCATCACCTTGTTGTAGCCAAGGTAAGAACCCGGATATCGAGAGAGCAACGGAGTCGAGACAAGCCAAGACGGTTTGATGTCGGAAAGCTACAATCGCAACCGATCGCTAGAGCCTTTGCCGATCGATTCTCCCTGAAACTATCTCAAAGTTCGACGCTGCCTGCACAAACAATAGAAGACAAGTGGAAACGTTGTCAAGAAGCCATCAAAGAGGCCGCCACTGATGTGCTGGGTTTTACGCCACCACCTAAGAGGAACCCATGGTTTGACGACGAGTGTAGGCAGGCGCATGCTGCCAAACAAGAGGCGTACAAGGCAGCGCTGCATCGAACGACGAGAGCTGTTTGTGAGCTCTACAAACAGAGAAGAAGGGAAGAGAACCGGCTTCTCAGAAGAAAAAAGAAAGAGCACGAGAAGCGCGCGGTCGAGGAAATGGAGAGGTGCTATGGCAGGAATGATGTCCGAAATTTTTACCACAAGATAAAACAGTTATCCGGTGGTTATAAGGCTCGGACAGAAGCCTGCCGGGATCAAAATGGACAACTAGTGGTAGAGTCGCAGTCGGTGCTGAGAATCTGGAAGGATCATTTCTGCAGACTCCTAAACGGCGATGACGTCGCAAATTCCGCTGTTAGGCAGAATGTCCCACTCAATTTGGACGACGATGGACAAGAATTCCGTCCCCCCGACTTCGACGAGGTCAAGATAGCAATATCGAGACTGAAATCGAACAAAGCTGCTGGCGCGGACGGACTATCCGCAGAGCTGTTCAAAGCGGCTGGGGATGAGCTGGTTGGGTGCATGCACCAGCTCATCTGTAAGATATGGTCGGAGGAAAGCATGCCCGACGAGTGGAATCTCAGCATCGTTTGTCCGGTCCACAAGAAAGGAGACCCCTTCGACTGCGCCAACTACCGAGGGATCAGTCTTCTTAACATTGCATATAAGATTTTCTCTGCCGTACTGTGTGAGCGCCTGAAACCGTTCGTCAACAACCTGATAGGTCCTTATCAGTGTGGTTTCAGGCCAGGGAAGTCCACAATCGACCAGATCTTCACACTGCGGCAGATCCTGGAGAAGTCCCAAGAAGTACAAATCGACACCCACCATCTATTTGTCGATTTCAAGGCCGCGTATGACAGCGTGCATAGAGACGAGCTATACAGTGCCATGTCTAGTTTTGGCATCCCTACCAAACTCGTCAGATTGTGTAGGATGACGATGGAGAACTCTCGCTGCTCCGTCAAGGTCGGTAGCGAACTCACCGAGACCTTCGATGTCAAAAAAGGATTTAGACAAGGCGACGCGCTGTCATGCGACTTCTTTAACATCATCCTTGAGGGGATCGTGCGGAACTCACACGTCAACACCAGAGGCACGATCTTCCACAAGTCCGTTCAATTGCTAGCTTATGCGGATGACATTGACGTGATCGGCCGAACTCAGCGAGCCGTCAATGAGGCGTTTGCTAGCATTGAAACGGAAGCGGCTAAAGTGGGACTGGTGGTAAACGAGGGCAAAACGAAGTATATGCTGTCATCGAAGAAGGACGCAGAACATCGACGTCTCGGACAGAGCATCACTATGGGCAGCAGACACTTCGAGGTAGTGAAGGACTTCGTCTATCTCGGCTCCGCGGTGAATAGGGACAACAACATCAGTACCGAAATCAAGCGCAGAATCACTCTTGCCAATCGCTGTTTCTTTGGGCTCAAGAGGCAATTGAGTAATAAAGCCCTCTCCCGAACGACCAAAGTGACTTTGTACAACACCTTGATCATCCCAGTCCTCCTCTACGGCGCAGAAACCTGGACGCTACTAAAAGCGGATGAGGAAGCCATTGGTCTCTTCGAGAGAAAAGTTCTGCGTGCGATTTTTGGTCCTGTTTGCGTTGATGGCATCTGGAGGAGAAGATTCAACCACGAACTGTATGGGCTGTACGGCGGCATGAGCCTAGTCAAGCGTCTACGGATACAACGCTTAAGGTGGCTAGGCCATGTAGAGCGCATGGACAGCACTGCTCCGGCCCGAAGAGTTTTCGAATCCGAACCACAGGGACAACGCAACAGAGGACGTCCTAGACTGAGATGGCGCACACAAGTGGAAAAGGACCTCAACCATCTTGGAGTGCGCAATTGGAGACAGCTGGCAAGAGATCGTGCTGGCTGGAGAGGCATGTTGGTTGAGGCCCAGGTCCACCCCGGACTGTAGCGCCATCCGAAGAAGAAGAAGAAGGTTTTTGATTGGTTTAGCTTTAAGTTTTTTAATGAATTTGGTATTTATTTCATTAGAGGTATCAGAAAAGATGTCTATGGGTTAACAACCTGTTACGAAGTAGATTGTGCGATTAAACTTGAATGTTGAAAGAACAAGGAGCTCAATAGTATCAGTAGTTGAGTTCTTTGTGCACCTCCATTATCCATTGGAAGCACCTCCATTATTCATTGGATAACTCTACGCATATATTTATTTGCTTTGCATGCCTTACAATTACAGGCACAGGGTTTACATAGTTTCCTCATATTAGGCAGGTTGTATTCCGCAAATATTTGTTTGTAGTTCTTCTGTGATCCCCTACTCTTCCATCTTTATTTGCAATAATATTGACTTAGTCATTTATGTTAAATACGTCTTGAACAATTTTGTTTTAATTTATTAAACGCTTCCATAAGGCCATTGTGAATTTTTCCTAACGTTTCAATAAAACCATTATTTTTATCTACATTTACAACATTATTAATTATGATATTGAGTTCTGTCATTGATCGAAATGTTATGTTATGTCATCTGCTGAATCCCGGGCCCACTCAGAAATACGGTGGGACGTTGACGGTTACACTCTTGTAGTGGGGCTTATCCTACCTTCAGTTGAGACCATCGTTTCTGGATACGGCTCACGTCCCTATTTGCACTTTGAAAGGATCAATTTCCCCCTCATTTCCATGGAACGCGAATAAGGGATGCTTTTCACGGTAATTTTGCGCGGCACTGTTTACCCAGATTCACTTTCATCATTCTAAGGATGTTATTGCAATCCTATGTAGCAGACTTTCCATGATGAAGAAAAAACAACACATAGTATTTGGCAAGGAACCATAGGTGTGGAAAAATCGCATCTGTGGCCTTGGTGGCCTGCGGATTCCTCTCCTCTCTTCGACGAGCGATCAGAAACACCGAGACCTTGACTTATTGTGCCGAGTCTTTTACCAGCAACTAAGCTGGAACAATTCTGTGGACAAGACCTGGTTGCATTAGCTATAAATCAGGCGGAGCGTGGCACAGTTTTGTCCTGGCTTCAGCGATTCCGTCCTACGGAACTCGTAGAGTACTGCGAAACGATTAAGATGGGTCTAGTTATCTGTTGCGATTACGATGCTCGGAACACTTTCTGGGGCAATAGAATCTTCTTGGCTTCGCATTATCGTCTGGACTGAATATCAACAATTTTGGCTCCCAACCAACATTTGTTGCGACAAAAAGACAGGAAGTAATTGACTTAACGCTATTAAACAGATATCTTAAGGAGATCACGGACTGGAAAGTTCTGTCGGTGTCCATGTCGGACCATAGGTACATAACAACATACAGTTGGAACATACAGGAACATACAGTTCCGAAACGAATGCGAAACCAAAATTTTGCAGAAGAGCAGGAACCCTAGGAAAACAAACTGGCTATGGCTTAATGAAGAGTTATAAAAATCGCGTCGTACCTCTCCCAAAGCTCAGAACAAGGCGTAACGTTGAGAAGGCAGTTTAGTTTAGGGTCTGAACGACACCCTAACCAAATGCTTCGAACTGACATGCCCAGTCAAAAATACCCCCTGTAGAATCTCCGTTCAGTGATGGAATGCGGAACTGCATTATTATTTTATGTTTCTGTTGCATACACTTCGGCGCAGAAATGATATACACGTGGTTTATGTTTTGTTAAATGGTTTGTGTATTCGCATAACCTTGCTAACAAAAATACCGAAAATGTTTCATTTTCCTACTTATATTTCAAAGGGAATTTGCATCTGCAATTTATAATTGTGCAATGCACACAATGCAGAGAATTGTGTTTGATACAGGCCGTTGATAAATATTATTTTGAAATTTTGTAAGCGATTTCGTACATAAGTAACCATTTAATTCTAATACAAGCAATTCCTTCTTTCCATAAGCATACAGTTTGGAATTTTTAATGTCTAACTTAGCTCCTCTGTTTGTCACGCATCTCATCCCCTCATTTCTGCTTACACTTGAGCGATTGTTACTTTTTCGATGAAATCAACTGAATGACTGTGAGATAATATTATTATTTTATTAATTTGTGTTAATTTTGTTATGTTTCCTTTCCGACATGTCTTTTAATATTTTTAAATAAAACATGTAGCCTGAAAAACTGTTGCATTCATCAAGTAAATACTTTCTTAAATCTTCCAGGAGAAAAAGAGAAATTGGCAATCATAACTGGGTTTAGAACAGAGCTTAACTTTTAATTAATTGTTCAGTTATATTTAATATTCACTAAAGATTAATGGTTTGTATTTCTATTTGGATCTTAATACAAATTTACTTATTTGGATCCAAGTTGAGTATTGTTCGTTACAAATTTTTACTACTTTAAGAAATATCGCTAATATTATATTAGAAACGTACATTAAGTTTTGTTGTCTTTAACTTTATACGTACTGGAACAGAGTCAAGGGAAAGGTATTGTTTCGTTTGTATGGCAAAGTGCTTTGTTTTTGTTTCTGTTTTTTTGCACTGTCTGAAATAAATCAACAACGCAGTTATTAGCAAAACTGTTTCATATCCTGTGATTTCACTTTATGGGTAAAAGGTATAAAAAATCATTTTACGTGACGCAAAAATTTAACAATAATAAACATTGTAGTTGCACTTATTTGTGCATTTATACCCCAATCTCTTTCCACATATGGAACATATACACAGCATGTGAGTAGATTTGAATTGTGTGTGTAGATTTTGATTAAGAAGTCACACTTTTTGTCACACTGAGTGTTGAGCTGCAGATAATTCATTTCCGGGCGAGAAAAAGTGCAAAAACTGTTTCCGATAGTTCCTTGAAATTAGTTATACACAAACATAAGTTTTAATATATTTAATTTGGTTGATTTGACTTTGGTAATTAATGACTCACTGCAGTGGACCACTACATAGAATGCAAAAAGAAGTACAACTGTAGAACGCTAGCTTTCAGTCATAATTCGTGTTTTCAAAAAGGTTGAAAATTGCTTAGTTTTACAATTATTATTATTTTCATATAGTAAACATACTATGTAAGGTACAAAAGAAGAGTAAATATGGCAAAAAAGTCATCTGCTGAGAGTTGACATTTCGTTATTAATTATATAAAATAATATAATATAATATATAATACTACAGTAATAATAATGCTGATAATAATAATACTAATAATAATAATAATAATAATAATAATAATAATAATAATAATAATAATAATAATAATAATAATAATAATAATAATAATAATAATAATAATAATAATAATAATAATAATAATAATAATAATAATAATAATAATAATAATAATAATAATAATCATAACAATAATAATAATAATAATAATAATAATAATAATAATAATAATAATAATAATAGTAATAATAATAATAATAATAATAATAATAATAATATAAATAATAATAATAATAATAATAATAATAATAAAAATAATAATAATAATAATTGTTGGCATCACTTCTACCAAATCTCTGAAGTGATAGGAACGCCATCTACGGTACGCTGGAGAAGAGCACTCCGAAAGGAGGAAGAAGGAAGATGAAGAGGAAGAATTAACGGATTTGGATATAACGGGAGAGAAGCTGCACTGAATTTAAAGTTTTAGGTTTGTCATCCTATTTTTCCTTATATTTTTCATTGCTTGAAGTGACGAATAAATCTTTGTAACCAAATACTGTAAAACGTGCTATTTTATTTATCAACATTCTTTAAATTCAAAAAATATAATCTCTTAAATACTACTCCGATCGTGATGGCATCGCCAGCCGCGAGCGATGAAGAACAACATTCGGATGCTTGTCCGATTTGCGGTAAACAAGACACGGGAGAGAACATGGTGGAATGCACTAAGTGCTTATGTTGGATACATTTTACCTGCGTCCGCAGAGGAGGCAGTGTAACTGATGATCCTACTTGGATCTGTCCAGGGTGTCACCCAGACGACGACACTGTTCTGCAAAACAGGGAAGTACCAGCATCTCATTCCACGCCCAAATCCACTAATAGTCAAAGGAGCATTATTGTTGCAGCTCTAGAAAATCCTAGTGCACGTCTTCTTGAGCTTGAAAGGGAGGCCAGTCCTCTGAAACAGTTATCCCTGCTGGACGACGTAGCAAACACATCACATCCGTCAGTTCCTGCAAAAATATCTACAGAACATCCCCGCATCCCTACGGCGACGTCGCCTATAGAAAAGAAGGTGCAGTTTATACCACCTGTTGCATCTATAACCTCGTCAAACAGCAAATCTCCATCGTCCTACGAACAACACCAAGTGATCCAGACACCAAGCCACTTAACCGGGGTAAGTGCTCCTATTATTGATTCAACTTCATTAGCAGCCCGTCAAACCATTGGAAAAGAGCTACCAACCTTCAATGGGAAACCTGGTGACTGGTTGCTCTTTTATACCTCGTATACTCAGTCAATTAGCACATGTTCCTTCCTACCCCGTGAAAACTTGGAAAGACTCCGAAGAGCCATAAAATATCCTGCCATAAGATATGTAGAAGGCCAACTCACAGATCCGAGGAATATACCTACGATCCTTTCCACTTTAGAAAGATTATTTGGCAGGCCAGAACTGGTCGTAAAGGATTTAATTGAGCAGGTTAAGGCCCTCCCAACACCCAGAGAGACCAAGATGGATACAATCGCGGTCAGCATCTTTGACCTGACTGTATTGCTCAATACCGACGACGTGCGACTTACGCCATACCGTAATAACCCTTTCTTTATTGATGAAATGCTAACCCGACTGCCTAACAGCCTCCAAATGAAATGGTCGGAATCCGATGTACTGACCGGTGACGTGGTGGCCTTCGGCAAATGGCTGTACGATTTTGGAATGAGCCTCTGCACTCGCGTTCCATCAGCGAATATAACACCTAAGCCAACTAAGCCAACAGACCGAAAAACGTCAGATGACAACAAAAGAACAATAGCCATACACAATGTTCCAACTGCAAAATATACAGATATAATAAATTGTGTTATCTGTAAGGGCTCGTGCGAAGTGGCTAGCAAATGCAATAAATATATAAATGCGTTCGCAACTGACCGACCCAACATGGTCAAGATAGCACGCCTGTGCTTCTGCTGCCTTAAACGTCATAGAGGCAAATGTTACCGACGTAAACAATGCCAAGTTAAATGTTGCAGATGGTATCATCATAAAACATTACATGGTTCCAATAGCCAGGAAGAACATACAAAATCTGATAATTCTGTAAAGGTTAGTGCGGAGAGTTTTTCACACATAAATAATTATTCAGATACGCGCTTCAGATACGTCCCTATCAGTATTATTGTCGGCGATGCAATAAAAGAAATATATGCGTTTTTGGACGAAGGTTCATCGACTACCTTGATCTCACAAGAACTCGCGGACGAATTGAAGCTTGGCGGTGAAAAGAGCCCTTTACAGATTGGATGGACGGATGATTCAACCGTGCGAATCGAGGAAAATTCTATGAAAGTGACTCTGCGGATTCGTGTTGGAACAAAACCAAAAAGTATGAAAGCACGCACTGTAGCTAAGTTGATCCTTCCAACACAATCATTAAACTACAAACACTTGGCTGCAGAGTATCAACATCTTAGAGCGCTTCCTGTGAAATCGTATCGAAATGTTAATCCCAGTCTTCTAATTGGTTTGGACAATTGGCACTACGCTGTACCTACAAAAGCGCGAGAAGGCAAGGAATTCGACCCGATTGCTGTAAAATGCCGGCTGGGAGGGACAATATTCGCAATGAGTAAAGTGATTAAGGAAAATCCAAAACGAAAATATGTAAATATTCACAACTGTCATAACTGCTGTCAAGCAGATGATAATCTGTTCGATTTGGTGAAGCGTTTTTATACAGTTGACAGAGTTGGAGTTCAGCCGAGTATTACCAAAATTCGATCACAGGAAGACAATAGGGCTCGGGAAATAATACAAAGCACTTTAAAGCGAAGAACCGACAACAGGTACGAAGTTGGTTTATTATGGAAGAGAGATGGAATAGATTTCCCAAACAGTAAGGACGTTGCGATAATGAGACTAAAAAGTTTTGAACGAAATCTTCGTAGGAATCCAAAGCGCCTTGACGCAATTAATGAGATAATAAAAGATTATGAAAGGAAGAAGTATATTCGTCGCTTAACGTCTGAAGAAATGCAAGTGCCGATTAATAACGTTTTTTTTCTCCCAATCTTTCTCCATAATAGTCCAAATAAGACAAAGGTACGTCCAATATGGGATTTTGCAGCTGAGATAGATGGAGTCTCCTTGAATTCTTTGTTGCTTAGTGGCCCTGACCTCACCGCTTCACTCATTGGAATTTTGTTTCGATTTAGACAACGTCGAGTAGCAGTGGTAGCAGATATTAAGGAAATGTTTTATAGGGTGTGGATTAAAGAGAGTGACGTGCAAACTCAAAGATTTTTATGGAGGTTTGGTGACATCAACGCCTTGCCAATCGAGTTTGTGCTGCAAGTAAGGTCTTTCGGCGCCACATGTTCTCCAAGTTGTGCTCAATTGGCGAAGAATGCGAATGCAGAAGAGTTCAAACCCGATTTCCCGGATGCCTACAATGCCATCGTAGGAAATCATTATGTGGATGATTGGCTACAAAGCTTCAACACTGTAGACGAAGCTATATTGGAAAAGAAGTGAGAGAAGTACATGGTCGTGGCGGCTTTGAAATTCGAAACTGGAAGTCAAATGGAAGTTCTGCGTGAGTTGGGCGGTGATGAGCATATTAACAAACTGAATTTGCACTTAGATTCTGCGGAGAAGGTGTTGGGGATGTTTTGGTGCACTTCATCGGATTCCTTTAAATTTCTGCTCGACCTCAACAAGGGCGGTCCAGATGTGCTTCGTGGAGAAAGAGTACCAACAAAACACGAGCTTCTCAGAGTGGTTATGAGCATTTATGATCCTTTAGGACTGATTGCTCATTACGTGGTGCGATTCAAAATACTCCTGCAAGATATATGGCGATCTAAAATAGACTGGGATGAACCCATTACAACAGATCAGAACGCAGTCTTCGTCCAGTGCATAAAACTGTTTCCTAAGCTGGTGGAACTTAAAATCCCGCGGTGTCACCTGGATGGAATGGGTGACCACTTAGATCTGAAAATACAGCTTCACACCTTTGTTGACGCATCAGAATTAGCTGAAGCAGCTGTATGCTATCTCCGTATAGAGCGAGGTGACTTGGTGAAATGTTCCTTAGCGGCGGCAAAAACTTATGTAGCGCCCCTAAAGTTGACATCAGTTCCTGATCTCGAGTTAGAGAGTGCTCTCCTTGGAGCAAGACTTGCTGATTCCGTCAAACGTCATCACGAGATAATGATCAGCAAATTCATTTACTGGAGCGACTCGAAAGTTACCTTAGATCGGATCCGGATGACTGATCTACGACAGAAAAAAAAGTTTGTGGCCTTTAGGGTGTGTGAGATTCAGGAGCTGACGAATCCATTGTGTTGGAGATATGTCCCGTCTAAGGACAATGTAGCGGACGACGCTACAAAGTGGGTACGCATTCCGAGCCTTGATGCTGGGGACCGATGGTACTTGGGTCCAAGCTTTCTCTATAAATCAGAAAGTCAATGGCCAGTAAAGGACGAAGATGAACATGTCTCCAAGGAGGACTCAGTGGAAGATCATGCCAATTTCCACTCAATTGGTGAGCCTCTAATACATTTCGAAAGATTATCTTCTTTTCAGAAATTGAGGAAGACCGTGGCTTTTTTGTATGGTTTCCGGTACCCCGAAACTGTAACTCAATTCCAACGAGCGGATGCTTATTTGTATAGAGCAGCACAAAGCAGTTTTCGCAGTGAAATTTCTGCTCTCTGTTCGGAAAATTCAGCGCGGATAAACACTGTTCTGGAGAAAAGTCCACTTCGCGATCGAAACCCATATTTGGACGAAGACGGTATCCTGAGGATCGGTGGTCGAATAGACAAAGCCCAATACACCCCACTGTCAACTAGAAGACCAGTTATTCTTCCTAGAGATAGTCACCTCACGTTGCTGATTGTCCGCGGATTCCATGAGAAGTACCATCATTCTTTCCACGAAGTCGTCATAAATGAACTGAAACAGCAGTTTGATATTCCTGGCCTCAGATCGTTGCTAAAAAAACATTCGGCGTCACTGCGTGATATGTCAGATACGTTCACCAAGGATCATTGAACCAAAGATGGGTGAGCTCCCATACGGCAGACTGGCTGCATACGAACCCCCGTTTACATATACTGGGATAGATTTCTTGGGCCCGGTATTGGTGAATTACGGACGTCAAGAGAGAAGCGCTGGATGGTTCTCTTTACAGGTAGCGGCTAGCCTGGATACTGACGATTGCGTAATTTGTCTGAGAGTCTTCATGAACCTAAGGGGCCAACCAAAAGAGATACGCACCGATAGACGAACCAACTTCATTGCCACCGAGAAGTTACTTCGTGAAGAAATAAAACGTGTCGACTTTGATGGAGTGACGAGAACCTTTCAGCAGTCCTGCATAAAGTGGATATTCAACCCTCCTGGAGCACCTCACATGGGGGGTGCGTGGGAGCGAATGGTGAGGACGTTCAAAGTGGCATTTTATTCAGCTCTTCCAAAATACAGCATTAACGACTGGGTGCTGAAAGCATGCGTAGCAGAAGCTATATTTATAGTAAGCTCCAGGCCATTGACGCTCGTTCCAGTTGAAGCGGGGTCTTACGACGTCCTCACTCCTAACCACTTTCTGCTAGGAAGTAGCAACGAAGTAAAAACAATTGGAAATATGCCAGATAATGTTCGCTGTTGTCATAAGGGCTATATAACGTCACAGATGTTTCGAGATCGTCCATGGAAACTATGGATCGAAGGCTACCTCCCTAGTTTGGTAAGAAGATCAAAAAATTTTTCTCTTGTAGATCCAATGAAATCTGGGGACTTATGTAATGTGTAATATGTGATCCCGCATTGCCTGCAAACATCTGGCCAAAGGACCTGATAAAAGAAGTCTTTACAGGGAAAGATGGGCAAGTCCGTTCAGCTATAGTTAAGACGCAGTATGGCGAGTACCATAGGCCGGTTTCTAAATTGGCGCTTGTGAACCCAGATAATGGTGAGACAGCTATGGAACCCGAATCAAGCAGTGTCTCACGGGGTGGGGAAAATGTTGGCATCACTTCTACCAAATCTCTGAAATGATAGGAACGCCATCTACGGTACGCTGGAGAAGAGCACTCCGGAAGGAAAAAGAAGGAAGATGAAGAGGAAGAATTAACGGATTTGGATATAACGGGAGAGAAGCTGCACTGAATTTAAAGTTTTAGGTTTGTCATCCTATTTTTCCTTATATTTTTCATTGCTTGAAGTGACGAATAAATCTTTGTAACCAAATACTGTAAAACGTGCTATTTTATTTATCAACATTCTTTAAATTCAAAAAATATAATCTCTTAAATACTACTCCGATCGTGATGGCATCGCCAGCCGCGAGCGATGAAGAACAACATTCGGATGCTTGTCCGATTTGCGGTAAACAAGACACGGGAGAGAACATGGTGGAATGCACTAAGTGCTTATGTTGGATACATTTTACCTGCGTCCGCAGAGGAGGCAGTGTAACTGATGATCCTACTTGGATCTGTCCAGGGTGTCACCCAGACGACGACACTGTTCTGCAAAACAGGGAAGTACCAGCATCTCATTCCACGCCCAAATCCACTAATAGTCAAAGGAGCATTATTGTTGCAGCTCTAGAAAATCCTAGTGCACGTCTTCTTGAGCTTGAAAGGGAGGCCAGTCCTCTGAAACAGTTATCCCTGCTGGACGACGTAGCAAACACATCACATCCGTCAGTTCCTGCAAAAATATCTACAGAACATCCCCGCATCCCTACGGCGACGTCGCCTATAGAAAAGAAGGTGCAGTTTATACCACCTGTTGCATCTATAACCTCGTCAAACAGCAAATCTCCATCGTCCTACGAACAACACCAAGTGATCCAGACACCAAGCCACTTAACCGGGGTAAGTGCTCCTATTATTGATTCAACTTCATTAGCAGCCCGTCAAACCATTGGAAAAGAGCTACCAACCTTCAATGGGAAACCTGGTGACTGGTTGCTCTTTTATACCTCGTATACTCAGTCAATTAGCACATGTTCCTTCCTACCCCGTGAAAACTTGGAAAGACTCCGAAGAGCCATAAAATATCCTGCCATAAGATATGTAGAAGGCCAACTCACAGATCCGAGGAATATACCTACGATCCTTTCCACTTTAGAAAGATTATTTGGCAGGCCAGAACTGGTCGTAAAGGATTTAATTGAGCAGGTTAAGGCCCTCCCAACACCCAGAGAGACCAAGATGGATACAATCGCGGTCAGCATCTTTGACCTGACTGTATTGCTCAATACCGACGACGTGCGACTTACGCCATACCGTAATAACCCTTTCTTTATTGATGAAATGCTAACCCGACTGCCTAACAGCCTCCAAATGAAATGGTCGGAATCCGATGTACTGACCGGTGACGTGGTGGCCTTCGGCAAATGGCTGTACGATTTTGGAATGAGCCTCTGCACTCGCGTTCCATCAGCGAATATAACACCTAAGCCAACTAAGCCAACAGACCGAAAAACGTCAGATGACAACAAAAGAACAATAGCCATACACAATGTTCCAACTGCAAAATATACAGATATAATAAATTGTGTTATCTGTAAGGGCTCGTGCGAAGTGGCTAGCAAATGCAATAAATATATAAATGCGTTCGCAACTGACCGACCCAACATGGTCAAGATAGCACGCCTGTGCTTCTGCTGCCTTAAACGTCATAGAGGCAAATGTTACCGACGTAAACAATGCCAAGTTAAATGTTGCAGATGGTATCATCATAAAACATTACATGGTTCCAATAGCCAGGAAGAACATACAAAATCTGATAATTCTGTAAAGGTTAGTGCGGAGAGTTTTTCACACATAAATAATTATTCAGATACGCGCTTCAGATACGTCCCTATCAGTATTATTGTCGGCGATGCAATAAAAGAAATATATGCGTTTTTGGACGAAGGTTCATCGACTACCTTGATCTCACAAGAACTCGCGGACGAATTGAAGCTTGGCGGTGAAAAGAGCCCTTTACAGATTGGATGGACGGATGATTCAACCGTGCGAATCGAGGAAAATTCTATGAAAGTGACTCTGCGGATTCGTGTTGGAACAAAACCAAAAAGTATGAAAGCACGCACTGTAGCTAAGTTGATCCTTCCAACACAATCATTAAACTACAAACACTTGGCTGCAGAGTATCAACATCTTAGAGCGCTTCCTGTGAAATCGTATCGAAATGTTAATCCCAGTCTTCTAATTGGTTTGGACAATTGGCACTACGCTGTACCTACAAAAGCGCGAGAAGGCAAGGAATTCGACCCGATTGCTGTAAAATGCCGGCTGGGAGGGACAATATTCGCAATGAGTAAAGTGATTAAGGAAAATCCAAAACGAAAATATGTAAATATTCACAACTGTCATAACTGCTGTCAAGCAGATGATAATCTGTTCGATTTGGTGAAGCGTTTTTATACAGTTGACAGAGTTGGAGTTCAGCCGAGTATTACCAAAATTCGATCACAGGAAGACAATAGGGCTCGGGAAATAATACAAAGCACTTTAAAGCGAAGAACCGACAACAGGTACGAAGTTGGTTTATTATGGAAGAGAGATGGAATAGATTTCCCAAACAGTAAGGACGTTGCGATAATGAGACTAAAAAGTTTTGAACGAAATCTTCGTAGGAATCCAAAGCGCCTTGACGCAATTAATGAGATAATAAAAGATTATGAAAGGAAGAAGTATATTCGTCGCTTAACGTCTGAAGAAATGCAAGTGCCGATTAATAACGTTTTTTTTCTCCCAATCTTTCTCCATAATAGTCCAAATAAGACAAAGGTACGTCCAATATGGGATTTTGCAGCTGAGATAGATGGAGTCTCCTTGAATTCTTTGTTGCTTAGTGGCCCTGACCTCACCGCTTCACTCATTGGAATTTTGTTTCGATTTAGACAACGTCGAGTAGCAGTGGTAGCAGATATTAAGGAAATGTTTTATAGGGTGTGGATTAAAGAGAGTGACGTGCAAACTCAAAGATTTTTATGGAGGTTTGGTGACATCAACGCCTTGCCAATCGAGTTTGTGCTGCAAGTAAGGTCTTTCGGCGCCACATGTTCTCCAAGTTGTGCTCAATTGGCGAAGAATGCGAATGCAGAAGAGTTCAAACCCGATTTCCCGGATGCCTACAATGCCATCGTAGGAAATCATTATGTGGATGATTGGCTACAAAGCTTCAACACTGTAGACGAAGCTATATTGGAAAAGAAGTGAGAGAAGTACATGGTCGTGGCGGCTTTGAAATTCGAAACTGGAAGTCAAATGGAAGTTCTGCGTGAGTTGGGCGGTGATGAGCATATTAACAAACTGAATTTGCACTTAGATTCTGCGGAGAAGGTGTTGGGGATGTTTTGGTGCACTTCATCGGATTCCTTTAAATTTCTGCTCGACCTCAACAAGGGCGGTCCAGATGTGCTTCGTGGAGAAAGAGTACCAACAAAACACGAGCTTCTCAGAGTGGTTATGAGCATTTATGATCCTTTAGGACTGATTGCTCATTACGTGGTGCGATTCAAAATACTCCTGCAAGATATATGGCGATCTAAAATAGACTGGGATGAACCCATTACAACAGATCAGAACGCAGTCTTCGTCCAGTGCATAAAACTGTTTCCTAAGCTGGTGGAACTTAAAATCCCGCGGTGTCACCTGGATGGAATGGGTGACCACTTAGATCTGAAAATACAGCTTCACACCTTTGTTGACGCATCAGAATTAGCTGAAGCAGCTGTATGCTATCTCCGTATAGAGCGAGGTGACTTGGTGAAATGTTCCTTAGCGGCGGCAAAAACTTATGTAGCGCCCCTAAAGTTGACATCAGTTCCTGATCTCGAGTTAGAGAGTGCTCTCCTTGGAGCAAGACTTGCTGATTCCGTCAAACGTCATCACGAGATAATGATCAGCAAATTCATTTGCTGGAGCGACTCGAAAGTTACCTTAGATCGGATCCGGATGACTGATCTACGACAGAAAAAAAAGTTTGTGGCCTTTAGGGTGTGTGAGATTCAGGAGCTGACGAATCCATTGTGTTGGAGATATGTCCCGTCTAAGGACAATGTAGCGGACGACGCTACAAAGTGGGTACGCATTCCGAGCCTTGATGCTGGGGACCGATGGTACTTGGGTCCAAGCTTTCTCTATAAATCAGAAAGTCAATGGCCAGTAAAGGACGAAGATGAACATGTCTCCAAGGAGGACTCAGTGGAAGATCATGCCAATTTCCACTCAATTGGTGAGCCTCTAATACATTTCGAAAGATTATCTTCTTTTCAGAAATTGAGGAAGACCGTGGCTTTTTTGTATGGTTTCCGGTACCCCGAAACTGTAACTCAATTCCAACGAGCGGATGCTTATTTGTATAGAGCAGCACAAAGCAGTTTTCGCAGTGAAATTTCTGCTCTCTGTTCGGAAAATTCAGCGCGGATAAACACTGTTCTGGAGAAAAGTCCACTTCGCGATCGAAACCCATATTTGGACGAAGACGGTATCCTGAGGATCGGTGGTCGAATAGACAAAGCCCAATACACCCCACTGTCAACTAGAAGACCAGTTATTCTTCCTAGAGATAGTCACCTCACGTTGCTGATTGTCCGCGGATTCCATGAGAAGTACCATCATTCTTTCCACGAAGTCGTCATAAATGAACTGAAACAGCAGTTTGATATTCCTGGCCTCAGATCGTTGCTAAAAAAACATTCGGCGTCACTGCGTGATATGTCAGATACGTTCACCAAGGATCATTGAACCAAAGATGGGTGAGCTCCCATACGGCAGACTGGCTGCATACGAACCCCCGTTTACATATACTGGGATAGATTTCTTGGGCCCGGTATTGGTGAATTACGGACGTCAAGAGAGAAGCGCTGGATGGTTCTCTTTACAGGTAGCGGCTAGCCTGGATACTGACGATTGCGTAATTTGTCTGAGAGTCTTCATGAACCTAAGGGGCCAACCAAAAGAGATACGCACCGATAGACGAACCAACTTCATTGCCACCGAGAAGTTACTTCGTGAAGAAATAAAACGTGTCGACTTTGATGGAGTGACGAGAACCTTTCAGCAGTCCTGCATAAAGTGGATATTCAACCCTCCTGGAGCACCTCACATGGGGGGTGCGTGGGAGCGAATGGTGAGGACGTTCAAAGTGGCATTTTATTCAGCTCTTCCAAAATACAGCATTAACGACTGGGTGCTGAAAGCATGCGTAGCAGAAGCTATATTTATAGTAAGCTCCAGGCCATTGACGCTCGTTCCAGTTGAAGCGGGGTCTTACGACGTCCTCACTCCTAACCACTTTCTGCTAGGAAGTAGCAACGAAGTAAAAACAATTGGAAATATGCCAGATAATGTTCGCTGTTGTCATAAGGGCTATATAACGTCACAGATGTTTCGAGATCGTCCATGGAAACTATGGATCGAAGGCTACCTCCCTAGTTTGGTAAGAAGATCAAAAAATTTTTCTCTTGTAGATCCAATGAAATCTGGGGACTTATGTAATGTGTAATATGTGATCCCGCATTGCCTGCAAACATCTGGCCAAAGGACCTGATAAAAGAAGTCTTTACAGGGAAAGATGGGCAAGTCCGTTCAGCTATAGTTAAGACGCAGCATGGCGAGTACCATAGGCCGGTTTCTAAATTGGCGCTTGTGAACCCAGATAATGGTGAGACAGCTATGGAACCCGAATCAAGCAGTGTCTCACGGGGTGGGGAAAATGTTGGCATCACTTCTACCAAATCTCTGAAATGATAGGAACGCCATCTACGGTACGCTGGAGAAGAGCACTCCGGAAGGAAAAAGAAGGAAGATGAAGAGGAAGAATTAACGGATTTGGATATAACGGGAGAGAAGCTGCACTGAATTTAAAGTTTTAGGTTTGTCATCCTATTTTTCCTTATATTTTTCATTGCTTGAAGTGACGAATAAATCTTTGTAACCAAATACTGTAAAACGTGCTATTTTATTTATCAACATTCTTTAAATTCAAAAAATATAATCTCTTAAATACTACTCCGATCGTGATGGCATCGCCAGCCGCGAGCGATGAAGAACAACATTCGGATGCTTGTCCGATTTGCGGTAAACAAGACACGGGAGAGAACATGGTGGAATGCACTAAGTGCTTATGTTGGATACATTTTACCTGCGTCCGCAGAGGAGGCAGTGTAACTGATGATCCTACTTGGATCTGTCCAGGGTGTCACCCAGACGACGACACTGTTCTGCAAAACAGGGAAGTACCAGCATCTCATTCCACGCCCAAATCCACTAATAGTCAAAGGAGCATTATTGTTGCAGCTCTAGAAAATCCTAGTGCACGTCTTCTTGAGCTTGAAAGGGAGGCCAGTCCTCTGAAACAGTTATCCCTGCTGGACGACGTAGCAAACACATCACATCCGTCAGTTCCTGCAAAAATATCTACAGAACATCCCCGCATCCCTACGGCGACGTCGCCTATAGAAAAGAAGGTGCAGTTTATACCACCTGTTGCATCTATAACCTCGTCAAACAGCAAATCTCCATCGTCCTACGAACAACACCAAGTGATCCAGACACCAAGCCACTTAACCGGGGTAAGTGCTCCTATTATTGATTCAACTTCATTAGCAGCCCGTCAAACCATTGGAAAAGAGCTACCAACCTTCAATGGGAAACCTGGTGACTGGTTGCTCTTTTATACCTCGTATACTCAGTCAATTAGCACATGTTCCTTCCTACCCCGTGAAAACTTGGAAAGACTCCGAAGAGCCATAAAATATCCTGCCATAAGATATGTAGAAGGCCAACTCACAGATCCGAGGAATATACCTACGATCCTTTCCACTTTAGAAAGATTATTTGGCAGGCCAGAACTGGTCGTAAAGGATTTAATTGAGCAGGTTAAGGCCCTCCCAACACCCAGAGAGACCAAGATGGATACAATCGCGGTCAGCATCTTTGACCTGACTGTATTGCTCAATACCGACGACGTGCGACTTACGCCATACCGTAATAACCCTTTCTTTATTGATGAAATGCTAACCCGACTGCCTAACAGCCTCCAAATGAAATGGTCGGAATCCGATGTACTGACCGGTGACGTGGTGGCCTTCGGCAAATGGCTGTACGATTTTGGAATGAGCCTCTGCACTCGCGTTCCATCAGCGAATATAACACCTAAGCCAACTAAGCCAACAGACCGAAAAACGTCAGATGACAACAAAAGAACAATAGCCATACACAATGTTCCAACTGCAAAATATACAGATATAATAAATTGTGTTATCTGTAAGGGCTCGTGCGAAGTGGCTAGCAAATGCAATAAATATATAAATGCGTTCGCAACTGACCGACCCAACATGGTCAAGATAGCACGCCTGTGCTTCTGCTGCCTTAAACGTCATAGAGGCAAATGTTACCGACGTAAACAATGCCAAGTTAAATGTTGCAGATGGTATCATCATAAAACATTACATGGTTCCAATAGCCAGGAAGAACATACAAAATCTGATAATTCTGTAAAGGTTAGTGCGGAGAGTTTTTCACACATAAATAATTATTCAGATACGCGCTTCAGATACGTCCCTATCAGTATTATTGTCGGCGATGCAATAAAAGAAATATATGCGTTTTTGGACGAAGGTTCATCGACTACCTTGATCTCACAAGAACTCGCGGACGAATTGAAGCTTGGCGGTGAAAAGAGCCCTTTACAGATTGGATGGACGGATGATTCAACCGTGCGAATCGAGGAAAATTCTATGAAAGTGACTCTGCGGATTCGTGTTGGAACAAAACCAAAAAGTATGAAAGCACGCACTGTAGCTAAGTTGATCCTTCCAACACAATCATTAAACTACAAACACTTGGCTGCAGAGTATCAACATCTTAGAGCGCTTCCTGTGAAATCGTATCGAAATGTTAATCCCAGTCTTCTAATTGGTTTGGACAATTGGCACTACGCTGTACCTACAAAAGCGCGAGAAGGCAAGGAATTCGACCCGATTGCTGTAAAATGCCGGCTGGGAGGGACAATATTCGCAATGAGTAAAGTGATTAAGGAAAATCCAAAACGAAAATATGTAAATATTCACAACTGTCATAACTGCTGTCAAGCAGATGATAATCTGTTCGATTTGGTGAAGCGTTTTTATACAGTTGACAGAGTTGGAGTTCAGCCGAGTATTACCAAAATTCGATCACAGGAAGACAATAGGGCTCGGGAAATAATACAAAGCACTTTAAAGCGAAGAACCGACAACAGGTACGAAGTTGGTTTATTATGGAAGAGAGATGGAATAGATTTCCCAAACAGTAAGGACGTTGCGATAATGAGACTAAAAAGTTTTGAACGAAATCTTCGTAGGAATCCAAAGCGCCTTGACGCAATTAATGAGATAATAAAAGATTATGAAAGGAAGAAGTATATTCGTCGCTTAACGTCTGAAGAAATGCAAGTGCCGATTAATAACGTTTTTTTTCTCCCAATCTTTCTCCATAATAGTCCAAATAAGACAAAGGTACGTCCAATATGGGATTTTGCAGCTGAGATAGATGGAGTCTCCTTGAATTCTTTGTTGCTTAGTGGCCCTGACCTCACCGCTTCACTCATTGGAATTTTGTTTCGATTTAGACAACGTCGAGTAGCAGTGGTAGCAGATATTAAGGAAATGTTTTATAGGGTGTGGATTAAAGAGAGTGACGTGCAAACTCAAAGATTTTTATGGAGGTTTGGTGACATCAACGCCTTGCCAATCGAGTTTGTGCTGCAAGTAAGGTCTTTCGGCGCCACATGTTCTCCAAGTTGTGCTCAATTGGCGAAGAATGCGAATGCAGAAGAGTTCAAACCCGATTTCCCGGATGCCTACAATGCCATCGTAGGAAATCATTATGTGGATGATTGGCTACAAAGCTTCAACACTGTAGACGAAGCTATATTGGAAAAGAAGTGAGAGAAGTACATGGTCGTGGCGGCTTTGAAATTCGAAACTGGAAGTCAAATGGAAGTTCTGCGTGAGTTGGGCGGTGATGAGCATATTAACAAACTGAATTTGCACTTAGATTCTGCGGAGAAGGTGTTGGGGATGTTTTGGTGCACTTCATCGGATTCCTTTAAATTTCTGCTCGACCTCAACAAGGGCGGTCCAGATGTGCTTCGTGGAGAAAGAGTACCAACAAAACACGAGCTTCTCAGAGTGGTTATGAGCATTTATGATCCTTTAGGACTGATTGCTCATTACGTGGTGCGATTCAAAATACTCCTGCAAGATATATGGCGATCTAAAATAGACTGGGATGAACCCATTACAACAGATCAGAACGCAGTCTTCGTCCAGTGCATAAAACTGTTTCCTAAGCTGGTGGAACTTAAAATCCCGCGGTGTCACCTGGATGGAATGGGTGACCACTTAGATCTGAAAATACAGCTTCACACCTTTGTTGACGCATCAGAATTAGCTGAAGCAGCTGTATGCTATCTCCGTATAGAGCGAGGTGACTTGGTGAAATGTTCCTTAGCGGCGGCAAAAACTTATGTAGCGCCCCTAAAGTTGACATCAGTTCCTGATCTCGAGTTAGAGAGTGCTCTCCTTGGAGCAAGACTTGCTGATTCCGTCAAACGTCATCACGAGATAATGATCAGCAAATTCATTTACTGGAGCGACTCGAAAGTTACCTTAGATCGGATCCGGATGACTGATCTACGACAGAAAAAAAAGTTTGTGGCCTTTAGGGTGTGTGAGATTCAGGAGCTGACGAATCCATTGTGTTGGAGATATGTCCCGTCTAAGGACAATGTAGCGGACGACGCTACAAAGTGGGTACGCATTCCGAGCCTTGATGCTGGGGACCGATGGTACTTGGGTCCAAGCTTTCTCTATAAATCAGAAAGTCAATGGCCAGTAAAGGACGAAGATGAACATGTCTCCAAGGAGGACTCAGTGGAAGATCATGCCAATTTCCACTCAATTGGTGAGCCTCTAATACATTTCGAAAGATTATCTTCTTTTCAGAAATTGAGGAAGACCGTGGCTTTTTTGTATGGTTTCCGGTACCCCGAAACTGTAACTCAATTCCAACGAGCGGATGCTTATTTGTATAGAGCAGCACAAAGCAGTTTTCGCAGTGAAATTTCTGCTCTCTGTTCGGAAAATTCAGCGCGGATAAACACTGTTCTGGAGAAAAGTCCACTTCGCGATCGAAACCCATATTTGGACGAAGACGGTATCCTGAGGATCGGTGGTCGAATAGACAAAGCCCAATACACCCCACTGTCAACTAGAAGACCAGTTATTCTTCCTAGAGATAGTCACCTCACGTTGCTGATTGTCCGCGGATTCCATGAGAAGTACCATCATTCTTTCCACGAAGTCGTCATAAATGAACTGAAACAGCAGTTTGATATTCCTGGCCTCAGATCGTTGCTAAAAAAACATTCGGCGTCACTGCGTGATATGTCAGATACGTTCACCAAGGATCATTGAACCAAAGATGGGTGAGCTCCCATACGGCAGACTGGCTGCATACGAACCCCCGTTTACATATACTGGGATAGATTTCTTGGGCCCGGTATTGGTGAATTACGGACGTCAAGAGAGAAGCGCTGGATGGTTCTCTTTACAGGTAGCGGCTAGCCTGGATACTGACGATTGCGTAATTTGTCTGAGAGTCTTCATGAACCTAAGGGGCCAACCAAAAGAGATACGCACCGATAGACGAACCAACTTCATTGCCACCGAGAAGTTACTTCGT